>JAYXIM010017184.1:0-275645 GCA_037575425.1 Anastrepha fraterculus
CCCCTTAGAAATACATTTTAAACAAATCGAAATAAATTAATATTTTCGGCCGCCATATTGGATCCTGGATCCGCCATTTTGAATTTTGGAAATCTGCTTCCGAAATCGTAATCTGCAACCCTAAGAACATAAAGAATCAGTATTACTTTTTTTTCATTGCTCCTGGTTTTCTTAGGAGCACACAAGATTTTAAATAAACTCTAATTTTTAGTCAGCTTAGACGCCATAATTTGGATGCCATATTGAATTTCTCAATGGGCCAGACGGCTTTCAATAGTGGACATTCAGACGATCATTTTGAGACCTTGGACTTCAAAATCGGTCCCATAGAATTTTGGACCGGCTAGTGTACCGGTTGACGTGGAACGTCCCATATATATACATCTGTTATGCGGCAAATTATTGAAGAATTGATTAAATGAAAGCAAATATCAATCGAGGACCTATCATGGAATAATTAAATAAAGTCGTATTTGAGGCACATACATTTTCCAAAGTAGGCAATGGCGCGCTCCTTTTCAAAAGAGTTTAAGGAGTTATAATACCTCATAAAACCCTAGGCGGTGTCATAATTCCTCATAATTCTATCTAGAAGCTATGCTTTACTAGACGTTAACCTACTATTTAACGTAAAACGTGACGTGAAGATCATAAAATTTTGTGATAGAACATCTCCGACAGTCAAGCAGCGTTACGGATTGGTTACCGGCATGAGGTACATGAGTACGATGGGTGATGGATGATGGTTCACTGTCGTAAAGGCTCTGGGAGCTAAATATACTGCCTTACTGTACAGGGTTGTGGCATTGGGGTCATGTCGGAGGGTTTTCGTGACTATCTTGCACTGTTAAAAAGCAGATTGCGATATGTGCGGCGACCTTTTCCGACCGACTTAAATCAGATTGTGACTTATGTGGCTTAAAATGTCTGAAACGATTAATTAGCTGCAGGTCTTCTTAAGTAATACTTCTGGCTAGTGGCAATCAACCACTATAAAACCAGAGTATTTGGAAAGCGACTAAGATGACTAATAAGCTTCTTGACGACTACCAATTAAATTACCAATAAAAGGTAGATCATTTCATGGTGAATCAATAATCTTTTGAACAAATCTTGCGAGAACGCTGTGTCCTTTGATTAGCCCAGGCTTGAAAGAGCCATCTGTTTTCCTTGTCTAACCATGGCCGTAATATATGCGCATATGTCTGTAAAGATGTGGCTACCGTCCGGGAGCACGTAGGCTCGAACCTCTGCGCTGAAACAGCAAAATGACAGAAAAAGTTGTTTTCTAATAGCGGTCGGAAAACTCCGAGTGTATTTTTGGCATGATAAAGCTCCTCATAAAAAATATCTGCCATTCGGAGTCGGCTTAAAACTGTACGTTCCTCCATTTGTGGAACAACATCAAGACGCCTACTACAAATTGGAGGAGCTCGGCCAAACACCTAACGTCAGTGTATGCACCAATTGTTTATTTTTTTATGTAAAGACCTTAAATATGTAAGTGATTGATTAGCGTTAAAGGTATCATCGAAGACTCCTTTTGTGAATATTACCCTAGAGTATGAAGTGGGCCACACAGAGTATTTCTTCTGTACCTCTCTGATTTTCATTAGGCCTAAGTGGCACATCTTTGACTCGAAATTTCATCGTTGACTTAAATACAACGGCTTAATTGAAGTTCACTGAAGAAAGGCAGCCGCGATGGAAAAACGAGCCCTGCTAGACGTTTTTCTTCATTCTTACGTTTCATGCCGTTTAGAGATCGAACTCACGGCCTGCAAATTGTTAGTGGAAATTCCCGGCACAAGTACACTCAACTACGTACATAGAAATAAATTCTATTAATTCACTTTTGCTTTACTAAGTGAGAAAAGCTCAACTACATATACAATCAATAGGCTTCCTATCTAGTTCAACCATTTGTCTGTGGGCATCATCAAGGAGAACTCCATTCCACTACATTTCAAAGCAATTCCACAGCTAATTGTCTAACTTATAAAATGCATCGTAAAATGGAGAATAAATAGTTTACACTGCAGCAACAGCTGGTTGACCGATGCTTCTAACTAATTTTAGTTGCTTTTTTACCTGCCTTGGGTATTTCGAAACGCTTTGCATCCGCTAAGATGGCAACGGAGGAAGAAGACCACAAAAGCTCCAACTACAGCTGTACAAACAACAATACAGAAAGCCATTCGCATGCATGGATGTGCGCGTAAAATACATAAAATCTAAGGTTTTTCTTGTCTTGCGTTGCGTTGCTGCACTTCAAAGTGCACGCTGCCTCGTTCGTACGCCGAGACGACGAAGGTGGGCCACAGGTGGGCAGTGACGGCAAAGGCTATGGCAATAAAACCGTTGGTAAAGGAATGCACTTGGCTTGGTGTGTACGTGCAACAGAACCCGAAATTGTTATGCGACGCCATGCGCTGGTTCGCTGCTGGCCTGATTGCCTGGTTGGCGGGCTGATTGGCTTGGCTTGGCTGGGCTGGGCTGGGCTAGGCTGGTGTTGGTAAGTGGGCAGTGCGGAGGGTTGCTTGAATGCTTGCTTGTACAAGTATAACGCAGTTGTTGTTGCTTTTGCTGTTGCACTGAATTTAGGTCAACACAACTACACTGTATTTGTATGTGTATTTGTGGTTTTCATCGTTGTTTTTGTCATCTTTATTTGCTGCCACTTATTTTTTCCTATTCTTGTTGCTGTCACTTTGCTTTTGCCTGGTTTGATGGACTTTTCTGTTTGTTGCTTTCTTGTATGCGTACTTGCCTGTATGTATATGTGTATGCATGTATGTGTGTATGTATGTAAGTCAGCGCTTGTAACACGATTCGTAGTTCTTCTTCTTCCTTTAAAGTTTGTACATTTTCCTTCTTATTCTTTCTGTTGGTTTTTCTCTTTTTCGCCCCTGCCGCTCAATACCGTTAATATCTTCGCAGGGCGTCTTGTAAGCACGCAGCATTACGAAAGCCAATTTAATTCGGCCCAACCACCGAATGTCTTCCAATTATAAATGCTCATTTTTAATTTAATTGCGTAGTGGGGAAAGTTATTATGGCTGCAAGGAATTAATCTATGCGTTACGCGTTTTTCTCTCTGCTGTTTTATCGCGTTAATTGAGGAAATTTGGAAGTTCCCTTCTAGTCATACATCATACGTGACGCATATACCTATACAATATGATTCTTATATACCATACACACATACATACACATATATTTTTTTCTTTGTGTTACACATTTCATTCAATTCGGTTTGATTCCTATTAGTAAAATTTTTCAGGGCCTATGTTGATTTCTAATCAAGCGGATTTTCATGGGAAACACGTAAAGCGAACGCTATTTTCTATCGGAAAGTTTCTGCCTAACTGCCATTCGGTTGGTCACGGGTTCGATGGCCACTGTGGACATGAAACACCAGGCGATAGTAAATGGAAGAGGACTCCGTGGGCACTGGCAAAACCTACGACCTACAGTTTTAAGCCAACTCCAAAAGGCACTGCGGACATAAGCCGGATATCATATAAAAAAAATAAATGCCATGAAACTTAAAATGATAACACAAAACAAAAATATTGTTAGAATGAAATTTTGTTTGTTATAATCTGGTAGAAAATTTCATGGCGCTTATTTTTTGAATACGATAGCCGGTATATGTCCGCCGCGGCTGAGAGTTGCATTGTCCCTTCGATAAGTCTAACTCTTAAAAAACACCCGATACATTTACTACATTCCTTCAAAACTTCTGAGATTATTGCATATAATAATCGCGAATTTTTATTCCGAACTTTTTCGATTCTGAGAGTAAAAAAATTATCGCACTGCGTAACCGCTCAAATAGTTTTCTGCGTGTTGAGTCGCCACCGTTGGTGTAACCTTTTTTTTATTGCTTCCAAAAATATTACACCTGTCTATGTTAACAAAAAGTAATTTTTTTTAAGATATTTCGATAGTTACTCCAGTTACTAGTACTGTAAGGCCATTGCACTTCAGGATCGTTTAGGAATATGTAATTAATTTGTAAAATATTTACTATAATAATTCAGATAATTACATAAACATATTTCTTATTTTATTTCTTATTATATTATAAGAAGTCTCCAGGTGTTTTATGCTTAAGTCTCTTCTTATTGAATTTTTCTTCAGCAGGAAGCTTTCTCATCGTCGGATTTGTGTGCGTCAGAAGTCTGCTTATATGCCTTCTGCTCGTAGTTTGTATTGCTTCGTCAACTGTATCGATGTTTAAGTCGCGGTGAATGTAAGCGTTTGGTATATACCATGGTGCATTTGTTATTGTTCTAAGTATCTATTACTGGGCACGTTGCAGTATTGTCAAAATGGATTTAAAAGCTGTGCCCCAAACTTCTATACCATACTTCCAAATTGGTGCAATTGTCGTTTTGTAGATTAATTATTTTTTGTGCAGCAAGAGCTTTGACTGAGGTCCTAGCAGCCAGTACAGTTATCGAAATTTCATTTCTTTTTTTTTATTATATGGTCCTTCCAGTTTAGTTTAGAGTCAATTGTAATGCCTAAGTATTTAGCTTTCGTATCAGTATTCGCGTCAGAGTTTCCAATCTTTAATGGGTCTATGCTTACCTTTCTGTTCGTGTAATTGACTTGAATTGTTTTAGCGCCATTAATTTCTATATTCCATTTTTTGAACCAATCCAGGTTTTTTTTAGGTCGTTTTTTGTTGTTTGTGCTATGTTCGGGTCTCTATGAGATGCCATTAGTACAGTGGCATCTGCAAACGTCATGCTATTTCCTGAAGGCGGTTCCGATAAGTCAGCGGTGTAGATGAGATACAGAGTGCGTTCTAGTACACTGCCTTGAGGAATACCTGCGTTCATAGGTTCGTTATACGTAACATAAAATTTTCTATCTTTGATGTAACTGTTGAGCATTAGAAAGTAGTCATTTGAGATTAGAGTTTGCGCAGTAATCCAGGGTGTCATACTTTGTCAAAGGCTTTAGCTACGCCGAGATATACAGCCACGCATACTTGTTTATTGTTGAAGTCTTTACTAATTTTGTGATTGACTCTGTGCACTTGTTGGATTGTCAAATGTTTTCGTCTAAATCCGAACTGATGTTGAGGAACTAAGTTTATTTTTGTTATGATCGGAGGCAGCAGATTAATTCGTCGGTACGACGACGCAAACGTGGCGTTTTTATTGGGCTTTGGGATCGCAATGATTTCGACAATTTCCCATGTCTTTGAGTTGCATAGAAGCGTCCCTAAGATTAATTATTGCTGTGTCGGGCATATGCTTTAAATTTTTTTCCTGAAATGAGCCCATATCCAAGCGATTTGTTGTTTTTTAATGTCGAAATTAATTGTTTTATCTCTGTTAGTGAGGTTTTTTCGATTATTTGCTCGTCTTTATTGCTAAATAAGTTGCCTTTTCCGATGATGTTCGGGTACATTGTCCGTAGCCCGCTGCAACCTGGATATGTTTTAAATAGCCTTTGACAAAGCGACAGTCGAAAACAAGAAACATTTTTCCGTCTGAATCTGCTCTAAAGAGAGCAAAACGGTTATATCGAGCAAAATTGTAAAAGCCCCATTTTTTTGTTTGAAACTCGAAAAAAATAGTTCTCCTTGACTTCTTTCAGAAAGCAATAATGATAATAAGGCAACGCCAAATTGGTTTATTGGACCGATTCGATGAGACGTTGAAGTCATCATCACCATCATTTTGGCGTTACAGTCCGGGGTGGACCATTATCTCTTCTAGAATACGCCTCCATTCTTCTAGGCAATCCGCTTACGCTCTATGTTGGGAGATTTTCATCTTTCGTATATCGGCTTCTACGTCTTGCAACCATCGCCTCCCTTCAAATACTTTGTTGGTCGTTCTTTCGCTGCTTATTCTTAAAACATGTCCATTTCCTCCCGCGATTATAACATTGAGCTCGTGGTTATACCGTATTCGGTATGTACCGTCTTCTAAACGTATAGGGCCGAATATTCTTCTAAGAATATTTCTTTCAAATCGCATCAGTAAATTCACGTCATTAACTTTAAGGGCCCATGTTTCACAGCCGTAGTTGAGAACTTGTCTTATTATAGTTTTGTACATCTGGTTTTTGTGCCCCTTTGATATCAATGAAGACTTCATAAGTTTGATGTGGCCAAAATATGTTCTGTTAGCTACCTGAATACGGTCCTGTATAGATAATTTATGCTGAGTACTACGCCTAAGTATTTAAACTCTTGCATGAAGTCAAAAACATAACTTCCGATTCTGATGTGATTATCATGAAAGGGTCGTGTCATGTCCTTCGTCTTTTCTTCATTTATATTTAAGCCCACTGGTCTTGCAGCTTGCACTAAGCGTATGAAAACGTTCTGAAGAGCCTCCCTATTTCTCGCAAGAATCATAATGTCGTCAGCTTATGCACATATTTGTGTCGATTTATAAAATAGAAGAATTTAATTTGTTGACATTGAAGTCAATACGACTAAAAAAAAGTGTATTTCCCCCATGACACCCCACCAAAATTCATCCATTCATTTCATGGCGCGGCGAATTACTGTCGCATCCTCCGGGACTAATTTCTGTTTTCCCTAACATAAAAACATGGCTTGAGACAGATGACTCAGGAGCAATCCAGTCAGTCATCTACACAATAGAAATGTATGTATTTTGACGAATCTGTTTAGTCGCATTTTCTTGAGGAATTTAAGAAATAAAAAGAGGCATAAAGGTTGGGACAAGGTATAGACCTTAAAGGGAATTCTTCTTCTTCTTAATTGGCGCTATAACCGCTTACGCGATTTTGGCCGAGTTTAGCAAAGCGCGCCAGTCGTTTCTTTCTCGTGCTAACCGGCGCCAGTTGGACACACCAAGTGAAGCCAAGTCCTTCTCCACCTGATCTTTCCAACGCAGAGGAGGCCGCCCTCTTCCTCTGCTACCACCAGCTGGTACCGCATCGAATACTTTCAAAGCCGGAGCGTTTGTATCCATTCGGACGACATGACCCAGCCAACGTAGCCGCTGGATCTTTATTCGCTGCGCTATGTCTATGTCGTCGTAAAGCTCATACAGCTCATCGTTCCATTGTCTGCGATATTCGCCGTTGCCAACGTGCAAAGGTCTAAAAATCTTACGCAGAATCTTTCTCTCGAACACTCCAAGCGTCGCTTCATCCGATGTTGTCATCGTCCAAGCTTCTGCGCCATACGTTAGGACGGGCATGATGAGAGTCTTGTAGAGTGTTAGTTTTGTTCGTCGAGAGAGGACTTTACTGCTCAGTTGCCTACTTAGTCCAAAGTAGCACTTGTTGGCAAGAGAGATTCTACGTTGGATTTCAAGGCTGACATTGTTATCGGTGTTAATGCTGGTTCCTAAATAGACGAAGTCTTTTACAACCTCGAAATTATAACTGTCTACACTGACGTGGGTGCCGATACGCGAGTGCGCCGACTGTTTGTTTGAAGACAGGAGGTACTTCGTTTTGTCCTCGTTCACCACCAGACCCATTCGCTTTGCCTCTTTATCCAGTTTGGAGAAGGCAGAACTAACAGCGCGGTTGTTAAGGCCGATGATATCCCCTTAAAGGGGATTACGTACAATAAAAAAAATGGAAAATCTTGCATCATCATTGCTAACTCAAGCACTTATTTATGAACTCTCGTATGTACATGTGTATGTATGTATATGCATACTTATATTTAGGCAAAATTTCTCTAAATTTCTTTCTGAAAGTTTGTGTTCAACTCCAATTGTATGCCCTTCTTTCTCGACCGTGTATTGTTAGTCAATTAAATATTAAACTAAATTTATTTTCTAAAATTTCAAGGGATTATTCGAAACTTGACTAGTCGCTTAGTCATCAACCACATGGCACACAGCGCTTTAAAAATTCCCCATGCTTTGAAATTGAGCCAATACTCGCATATGCACTCGTAGTCCCTGTTTAATGTTGTTTTAACTTGAAAATAAATTACTCATTTTATTGCATTTGTTGTTGTTGCTGTGACTCGTATTCTAGCTACAATATTTCTATTCATTGCTGAAGCTTTTGCCTTCTGCCTTTCCACAAAACAACAAAGCACAAGTGTGCACTTCTAAGCCGAGAAGACAAGCCGTTTCGTTGCTGCTGTAGCGCAAGCGCAGGGAGTTTAACGAGTACGTACGAACGGCGCTGTCGCAGGGCATGCGTGTGTATCAATGTGTATGCACATATACATGTATGTATGTATGTGGCGTGTATTGTAAATTGTATTTAGTGTGTAGTAGCTGGTTGCGTCTAATAAAAAGTTATTGGACTTGCATGATTTTTATTGCTATTGTTTTTGTTGTTGCTCTATGTATATTTATATGTGTGTGTAGGTATTCTATCTAAGTCATTCCCATTCATTGTTGGTACATCCATGTCGCCTTTTTACACTTTCGGTTTGCCGATGGGGTTGACTGGTGAGTTTCTTGCTTGTTTCTCAAGCTGCACCTATTAAGCTGTGTTTTAGCTGTTCGTTTTTCTGGTTGTACTTGTGTGTGCTGTCGTATTGTTGTTTTTTTTTTTTGTTTTGTTTCGTAATTTGTTTATTCATTGCTCCGTCTAACGGGATTTGAAGAAGTCACTTTATGGGCATGAGAGATTTTTTTTTATTCATTATGCGATACAAGGTAAGGAGGTAACAAGTCTAAGCTAAAGCGGTAACAACAGCTAAAGCGACACAAAATAGAACCGTTCAACTTTGATGAACAGCAGTGACTATTGAAAAGGCTACGAAAAACAATATAAATAACAAAACAAAGAAACGAACACAGCCACATAAAAGAATTAGGCAAACCTTAAAGATATTCACACAAAGCAGCCGTCGAAGTCCGCTAGTCATTTGACAATGTTGCTCGGCTAGTTGGCGGGACGTGTCTTGTCAGTTAGCCTTTTTAACTGTGAGGCTTTTCTAAGATTGATTGCGCATACAGTATTTGGGAGAATTAAGTTTCCGCATATATTTTTTTTGGCTTGAGATGAAACACCAGGCGATAGTAAATATAAGGGGACTCCGTAGCCACAGGCTAAACTTCCGACCTACAGTTTTAAGCCAACTCCGCAAGGCAGATATTTTTCGTAGCCACTTCAGACATATTCCGAATATCATATTAAAAAAATAAATGCTTAAAATGATAATACAAAACAGAAATATTGTTAGAATGAAATTTTGTTTGTTATAATCTGGTAGATAATTTCATGGCACTTTTTGAATACAATATCCGGGATATGTCCGCCGGCTACGACTTGCATTATCCCTTCGATAAGTCCAACTCTTAAAAACCACCCAATATCGGGATGGGGAGGTCGCTTTAAAATTAGTGAAGTCTCCTTGATCTATAATCTAAGCAATAGTTGGGCCTGAAGAAAGAAGAACCTGAAATATAGTCGTCTGTTACTGAGATTTCAGTAGATAGAGGAGATCAAAGAGAATGCAACAAAGGAACTGAAGGCCATCCCTTCGTCGGCCTACCAGGGGTGCATGGAGGACTGGGTTAAACGTTGGCACATGTGTGTTGCTTGAGACGGGTCATATTTTAAGGAGATAAAATAAATTTGCCTGAAATTAAACTATGTTTTGTTTTATTTAAACATTCCCGGTACTTTCAGATCATAGGGTATATCTCTCACTCTCAGCTTTGAAGATGGAACTAGACGCGGAACTAACTCTGGAAGCACAGCCCATATGAGATGCCTCGACCTGCCACTGGATTATCAAAATAATGCTACGAACTTGCAACAAGAAAACAACCAACTTTATTTTATCACTTCTAAGGAAGGGATGTAAAATATTGGTTGGAGTACGGATAGGACATCATGCAGCCAAAATGGGATTGATTCCAGAATGACGATTGTAACTTATGCGAAGGAGAAAAGGGTACGTTTTTCCACTGCCCTGCTCTAAGCAAAACTCGTTACAGCTACCTGTGATCAGTATAATTTTCATCTCTGAAGGATGCTGCAGACAAAAGTTTAAAATTGTTATTAAAACTGGTCAAGATATGTATCCCGAACTATGTTTAACACGACTCCAACCACTCTGGTAACACTACTTGTGGACCCTTGTGGGCTTTGTGAGACCTTTTAAGACCAGCCAGATATACCTAACCTAACCTTTATTCTCAACAATTAAAAATTACAAACTTCTTCAATAGTTCCTTACTTTGTTGAAACCACATGAAATTAATTTTTAAAATAAACTTACTTATGTATATACTATGTACGAGTTTATGTAAATGTATATTTCCACTACGCAGTATACTTTTTGTATTTAAATAACTTTAGGCAACTCATTTTTTCCACGTACTGTATGTATGTATTTACAAATGTGCACAAAGGCTTATAGTCGTACGTAGGCAACTCACCGGTTGGCCTTGGCAAACAGGCAGGAAAGAGTTTTATCTATGCTCAGATTTACAACGTAAATAATTTATGAATAAATATGTTTCTTTGTATATATCTGCACCCAGGTGTCTATGTAGTAGTTGCAATTTATTAAAAGCGAAATATTTCGAGCAACTTTTTATATGTGAAAGGCAGCATTGAGGATTTCTCAAAGCTTTGAAATCTTATTTGCCAGGCCTAATACATAATTTCCTAGTTCCGCCAAACTTAATTTTCTTATTTTGCTGCTTATCGTATTTTAGTTCTTATACCCGTAAGTATGCATAAGTATGTGTATGTGCGTATGTTTAATATCCGTGAAGAAAAAATTATTTATTGGCATTTGGCTATCGCTAAAATAGGCAAGAACAATAAAAGGAATGTAAGATTAAAACTACTCTTTGCTACAGTTACAGTTTAGAGATCCGTGCCGAAGAGAGTAACTAAACGGCGATAGAATAACGAGTGGTTACCACAATACTTCTCTACAGGGTCCGGCACTCGAAGTGTAACCATTTGAAAAGGCCATAAATTTAGTTTGGAGAATTATTTTTATTCAATTCAAAGTAAAAGAAGTGTGAACATAATACTTTTGCTCGATATGACCACCTTTTGCCTTGACTATGACCTTGAGACGGTCCAGAAATGAATCGCAAGCTGCCCGAATATGACTTGCAGGTATTGTGGCCCACTCGCGGTCAATGGATTTTTTCAGCGCCTCGAGACTGGTGAATCTTTTAGTTCCGACCTTGCTCTCCAAAATGCCCTAAAGAGAATAATCCATCAGATTCGCGTCTGGTGAATTTAAGACCCCTCTGCGGTTACAGCGGCCCAAACCATTACCTATGGCGCGTGCTGCCCCATGGTGGCCAATCGATGGCACAAATTGTCGTATGAACGGTCGGTCAAATAAACCCTATCTTTTTGGGGAGCGTTATGAAGAATGATTTCCTTCTAAGGCTAGGAACGGTCCAACTTGGTCGACATGTAAGTGCGCAAAACGTTGGCTGGGACATTCCCGCCGCTGTAACGAACTTCAATTATGACGAATTGTTTCGCTCCGTCAGCACTGCAGAGAGCACGCTGAGCACCAGGCCAAACAAATCGCTCTTGTACCTGGATGTGGCAAATTATAAGTTAGCCGCAAAAAGGCTTGTCTAAACTTTTTAGTTATAAGCGAATAAAGATCCAGCGGCTACGTTGGCTGGGTCATGTCGCCCGGAAGGATACAAACGCACCAGCTCTGAATGTACTCGATGCGGTACTAGCTGGTGGTAGCAGAGAAAGAAGAAGCCCTCCTCTGCGTTGAAAAGATCAGCCCTCGGTAAGCAATGTTAGACCTCCGAGTGTTTTGAAAATGCTCCTCATAAAAAGCTATATGCCGGTTAAAGGCGGCGGTAGTCAAAGTCAGATCTCCGAGTGTATTTCTGACATGAAAAAACTCCTCATAAAAACCATCTACAGACGGTGTAAAACAGTAGGGCTCTCCATTTGTGGAAAAACATCAAGGCCCATCCACAAATTGGAAGAGGAGGTCAACCAAACATCCAAAAAGGGTGTAAGCGTTAACCTTATTACTGCGTGTTACTATTTCAGCCAGTCACCCATGCAGGGGTTTTCTCCTTTCTATTTGGTCCAAAGGTTTTTAAAGTAAAAAATTAGTTTTTTATAGCATTCTAAAAGTTTCGAAGTTGTTTGCCGAAACCTTGAAAATAAGTCCCTCCAACTGTCCTTCGGTCTTTGACTGCCTCTTTAGTTTTTTACCACCTTTGTCTTTTGTTTATTTTGTAGCCTTGAAACCCCCACACCGTTTTACTCCTTTTCTGTTTTAGTTCATTATTACTTTGGACTATTCCACCTTCTTCGGCGACCGCCGTAGCAGAATGGGTTGGTGCGTGACTACCATGGGAAATTCAGAGAGAACGTAGGTTCGAATTTCGGTGGAAGATCAAAATAAAGAAAAAGTTTTTTCTAATAGCGGTCCTCCGAGTGTATTTCTGCTATGAAAGCTCCTCATAAAAAATAGCTGCTGTTTGGAGTCGGTTTGAAACTGTGGAACAACATTAAGAAGCACACCACAAATAGGAGGAGGAGCTCGGCCAAACACCCAAAATGGATGTACTCCGCCTTCTTCTCCTAATTGTTCGTCCAGCCTTCTAGATCTGTTGCTATTTCCTCCTATCTTTTCTAGCTTAAAGTAGATAAGCGCTTTGTTTATTTAAATTTTCTAATTTTCTTCACGGTGCTCATCAACCGCCTAACCCTACAAAATGTAACGTTTTTGCCAGCCAGTGTTGTTGGTTTCTCTATTGCTTTCATTTGACACTCTTCCTGCTCAAAAGGGCCGTAGAAGCTATTTTAACACACACAATAATAAAGGAATGGACACGCACACACGTGTATGAATATGTACTTACGTACATACATATAACTATGCAAATACGCTTCATACGCTTTCCTTCTTCTTTTCTCTATCTCCTCCTTGCGTCTACCAATTATTTCCATTGCCTCCCATCTCTATGGAGACTTTGTTGGGTAGCCCTTTAATGGGCTTTTTTTTTCTTTACTTTCTTAGGTCAGGTTTTCCATTCCATTCATTAGCTAATATTTATGACGGGACTTTAGTGTTCTAACGGTATTTATAAAACTGTGCACACCCATGCTTACGTGCATACATAACTACGTGCATTTATATGTAAATATTGTAGCTACAAAGAGGTTTGTAATGCGCCAGGTAAATGTCTAAGAAGGCAGTGGGTATTCGATTTAAAGAAAATGTTCCATTCAAACAAATATTTTCATGTACAAATGTTGGCAGATAAGAACCTGCTTATTTGGTATGCATGAAAAGGGTGCTCCAATTACTAGTTTATTTTTGGAATCAAAATGAAATGAAAAAAAACATGTAGATACCAGGAGAAGGAGCTCAGCCAAACACCCAAAACTTAAAACACGAAATTCTTGTTGAACCATTGTTTTGGAAATAACAAAAGTAGCGTCACTCTTAGCACAATAACTCACGAACTAATGAATAGAATATCATTAAGTTTCAACGACTTCCCTTTTAAGGTTAGTATTAACTGATAAAGAGGTTAATGCAATAAAACTAGTGCCAAATCAATACGGATAATTCGATGTAAAGTGGTCCGAGCAATGCCCAATTGCTGAGAACGGCGATTTTGGGATGTCCTTGGCGACGTCTCAACACTGGCCCGTACAAGAGCAATGTTCTCATCCAATCGCCTTGGTCGGTTTTGATTTAACCTCTTTGGATTAGAAAGAGCATCACCAGTCGAAAACTTTTCGTACAAACGTTTAATGGTGTTCTTAGAAGGCGCACTTTACACATTATTTAATTTTTTATACGCACGTTGAGTTTTCACAATTGACTTCTTTTGTTGAATGGAAATTTCAACAATTTTGCGAGCGCTCGCGTGGCGTGTACTGTTCCATGGTAAAAATCTGCTTGGACTGACGCTTCCAACGCGGTATGTCGTTAAGCGATCTGACGTCTCTGTCAAAAGATTCAGGGCTGCCAGATGTCCGTCGAATATGGGCAACCCTGTATGTGTTAGCCCCCGGGACTTTCCAGCCTCTGTGTTATATATAATACTTAGTCTTGCGGAAAAAGTCCCGTTACTTTAGATTTTGTTCGTATGCATTTTCTGCTCATAAATTACACTCCTTTTCGTTGCAAATTTCGCTTGTTAACAATAGCGCGGGGAGCTAAACATCGCATTGCAGTGATTGCATTACAAAAGTGTGATAAAAAAGCAAGTGAGATTAACGAATTGCTGAAAAAATTAATATTTCCAGAATGTTTGTTTACTGCACGATCAATTGTTTTTCCCAAACATCTGAAGTGACGGACAGAAAAAGAAGTAGTCGTATACGGGTGGTTGGAACCAGTACAGCCATAGAAGCCGCTCCGGAAAGAATTCGCTGAAATCCACTTAAAAAGCAAAAAATGAACGTATCGACAAGATCCATGCCATGACTAATTAGAGATGGTCTCCACATGAAAGCCTTCCGTGGCTCAACTGGTCAGCTTTTGATAACGCGATTGAAGAAAATTAGACTGGACAGATGAAAGCAGCTTTTTCGGTGGCCCGCGGTCAACAGCCATGAAAATATTCTTTCCACAAATGAAGAAGTTTTTAATAAGCTAAACGACAAAATCTATGCTAAAAATTCTAAAGATGCAAAAAAATTGTTCCAAGCATTCAGCGTGGCCACTATCCAGCCTCCGTAATGGTTTGGTGTGGAGTGTCTTATAAAGGCGTTAGATCTCTTCATTTCTGCGAAAAAGTGGTTAAAGCCGTGGCAAAAGTCCACCAGGAGGATGTCTCACAAAGCGTTTTAAGGCAGTTGAGCAGTACTCTCTTCAATAGAGAGGGTTGGATCTTCCAGCAAGATTTCACTCCAGCCCATAAGGTGAAAAGCATCCACCAGTGCCTAAAAAACAATATTCCTGGGTTCATAACTACAGAATATTGGACGTCTGGAAGTCCAAACAGTTTGGGACCAGAATTGGAGAACATGACCTGTCGAAGAGCTCACAGAAATTTGGAGAATCTCGAGCAATCTTTGGTTCGAGCAGCGTCGTCAATATCCATAGAAATCGTACGTGCTGCAATAGCCGATTGGCCTATCGTTCGAAGGCTTTTGTAAAATCAAATAATGACCATTTCGAATGAAAATTTTAAATTTTTTCTAATATTTACATGACTAATATTACATGACATTCGCCGTAGCCGAATGGGTTGGTGCGTGATACTATTCGGAATTCACCGAGAGGTCGTTGGTTCGAATCTCGGTGAAAGCAAAATTTATAAAAACATTTTTCTAATAGCGGTCGCCCCTCGGCAGGCAATGGCAAACCTCCGAGTGTATTTCTGCCATGAAAAAGCTCCTCATAAAAAAATATTTGCCGTTCGGAGTCGGCTTGAAACTGTAGGTCCCTCCATTTGTGGAACAACATCAAAACGCACACCACAAATAGGAGGAGGAGCTCGGCCAAACACCTAACAGAAGTGTACGCGCCAATTATTTATTTTTTATTTTATTTTTTTAAATAAAACTAATTTCATTAAAAGATTAATTACAGTTTTATATCTATAACGGGCTTAATTTGTAACAGAACTTGTGGCAGGACTAAGTGCATGCCATCATTTGTCAGTGAAATTAGTAGATATAAATGGATGTAATATCAGGTTGAGAAAAAAGAAATCCAGTATTATTGCGTGAAATGTTTCCGCAATTGGTTGAAAACTGTTTAAAGGTCACTCTTTAGCTCCTTGACGAAGCTATGACTACTAACATGCCGATCAATTTCGATAATTTCGGTAATTTTATCGACATTACCGACATTTTGTTTAACATCAAAAATGCCTGAACGTAATAGAGAAAACCAAAATTGCACGTAATTAGCGATTACTGCCACTGGCTTATATTTTCACCTCTATCAAAGAACAACTCAAAAATGTACCGAATTTTCTCATTGTTGACACCCTGCAACTCTCAACTGAATGGAACAAACAAAAACAGCAAGCGATTTTTTAGTGTGAAATATTAATCTGACAACGAACTTGAAGTTATTTTATCAATATTTTATGAAATATCGGTCTCTACAACCATCTACCGAGAATGTAATGAAGTTGTTTTCCCCCAAGCTTGTATATTCTTGTTAGATAAGGTGGCGCTTATGAGAAGCTTCTTCATAGCAGAAATATACACGGAGGTTTGCAATTGCCTAGTGAAGGGCACCTAATGAAATTTCAATGTTTGGGACTCCCAGAAGAAACACGGCATCACCAGCTTCTCAGAACCGAGATGCCAAACCATGCTGAGGTGGTAAAGCCGATGGGATACTGAACCGAGTGGCAGATGGACGGCGAAACTTATACCATCAATTGACAAATGGGTCAAAAGGAACTTCGGGGAGTGAACTACTTCTTAACTCAGTTCCTCTCGGGCCACGGATACTTCCGTAGATACCTGTACCGCATGGGAATGGTCACCGATTCCAAATACATATACTGCGAAGCGCTGATGCTGAACACGCGCCTTTTAGTTGTAACAGATGGCTCGCGAAGAGAAATGCTCTGATGGAGCAGATTGGCAGCAAAATGCTCGAACGCGAGGACAGCTGGAACGCGATAAAGAAATACATCGAGACCATACATACAACGGAAAAAAATATCGACCTCGACACAGTGCAACAAAGCGAAGCCGCACAGATAGAGACTCAAGAAGACGAGCCCATAGCATGAAAGCTGGCTACAAATATGGTGGACCTAGACGTGGGTAAATAGAATTGGTTCTTTATGGATGCCATTCTGGGCCCTCCCGAAGTAATATAGAAAGCAGTTCCGGGAAGAAGGTCTCCCCAGAAGGAGAGGAGGGATCGTTTTAGTGGCCACCACACCACACACCGCAGTAGACTACGCTCGCTGTAAGTGCGAAGGCATTTTGAACCCTACCTCACTCACCAAACAAAAACAAGGTTGTTACGACCAAACCCATTTGGCTACAGCGAACGGGGCTCACATGTGTAGAACTTGAAATATCCCAATCTCCTATTGATCAAGGCCGGGCGAGCGCTTTATAATCCTCAAGATAACACCGGGACTCTGTCTCAACAGATGTTAGGCAACTTTACGTCAATCCTGCCTATCGACTGCCTGCTCTTCATACCGGATCATTATTCATAGCCTGTAGCTTCACCTGTTTGAGTTTTCCCCAGTATTTGCCAGCTCTCAGCTTAGCCTCTCAGTAATTGTAAATCCGGAAGATGACTTCAGACTAGAAGGAATTCCGATCTTACAAATTCGTCGTTGATGCTCCGCTTGCTTGTCGACGACCGCATTGTCTTCGATCTAACAGTGGCCGCATACTCAGCACAGTATTTCCGCATTTTCACTGCCAGAAGTTTGAAAGCGATTAATTTCGCTTTACGTAAGTTTGACTGCTGACTGAAAATCAAGATGAGTGATAATCAAAATAAACCTATGCTGTCAATATAAATTACGATTCAAACCGAAAAATGTGATTGTACCACCCTGTGAGTAATTGTTGAATTAAGTGCCAGGCTTTGAGCTTTCCTTGACATTGCAATTTAGAATTTACCTACTCTTTTACATTTTTTCTCGTATAAATCTGTTTCTTCTTTAAGGGCTCAGTCATGACAGAATCGCGCCAACCTGCCATTCAAGCACTCAGTAGTACGGAAATATAACTGCGCATTTTTTCCTTAACTCCACCAAAACGGGAATGAGACATTATATTTATGGATTTTAGTTCCAGTCAACCTGTCCCCTCTGCGACACCTGCTGTCATTGCCTTGGCTCCCAACTTGTTGCAAGTTATACGAGTGTTTGGTATGTGCATACTTTTGACAATATTTTACAGAAACTTTGTCAATGGATGAATGAGTAGCGGAAATTTGCATGAATGAGCTGGCCACAAAAAAACAAAAACTGTAAGAATGAAAGGCTGCCAAGTTATCATGCTGCGGGACTAATATTCAATTTTCGCGAACTGTGTTAATAGAAGCTCGCTTAGCTGTAAAATGTGCACTTCCGCTATTGTAGATTAGAAGCGGTTTAGAAAATTGAAGAGAAATTTTACAACATTGTCTGAACCGTGGCGGGCTTACGTAGCTAGAAATTATTTTTCCATTTTTTTGTTTTTTTGTATTTTTTTAATCCTTTTTTTGTTTTTTTTTTTTGCATTTATGGGCATTGTGTTTGGGAAATTTTGCCTTAATTATACCAAGGCAAATGCATGGAACCAAATAAAAATTTGCATTAAGGCGCTAGCAAATATACGTATACATGTGTATGTTTGTACGAGTATGAGTAAGTTTTCACAACTCACAGTGCTTCATGGATGAAACATAAACACATTGCAAATTTCCACAACCGAAAAATTTAAATGGTAATTTCAAAGTGGTAATACACAGTCTGAACATAACTTCGGAATCTCTTGAATCGGGTCAAATTTTTTGCCTAAAATTTTTAACAGTTCAATTTAATTTTTAATTTAATTTAGGATTTAATTTTGTGACTTGTTAATAAGAGGAGAGAATCATGAGAGATTGAGGGAATGCTTACGACAAACATCCAGCGACACTCGAGCATACTTGGGATGTTTTCTGGTATTCCTAACACCAACGACTTTGGGGACTCGGTGAATACATACTTACATAGGCCTCTTACGACCAATTTTCCATTAAGTGAGGACTGGGAAAATGGTGTAGTAAACAATAAAAACGGGGCCAATATGTACAAGGTGTGTTCAAAGAGTATCGCGAATTTTGTGTTTTTTTTTCAAAAATTATTTATTTATTCATTAATATCTATTTTGCCCCCTTCAAAGTAATCCCCATGAGATATTATGCACTTCTGCCAACGTTTTTTCCAATTTTCGAAGCACTTCTAAAATCATTTTTTTTTATCTTGTTCAGCTCCTCCTTCGATGCCGTGTTTATCTCGCCAATCGTAGCGTAGCGCCATCCTTTCATGTTCCTCTTCAGTTTCGGAAACAAGAAAAAGTCACAGAGGGCCAGACCTGGGGAATACGTTGGTTGTGGCAACATGAGTGTGTTGTTTTTGGCCAAAAAGTCGCGCACAAGTAACGATGTGTGAGCCCCTGCTGCAAGAGCCATTTTTTTCCACAAATCCGGGAGTTTCTGGCGGATTACTTTGCGCAAAATGCGCATAACTTGCAGGTAATATTCCTTATTGACCGTTTTACCCTGTGGAACTCATGATGCACAACGCCCCTGCAATCAAAGAAAACGGTAAGCAAAACTTTTACATTCGACCGAACTTGGCGCGCTTTTTTCGGTCTTGGCTCGCGCGGCACCTTCCATTGAGATAATTGAGCTCCAAAGTAGCTTCTCCGTATGACACAGTCAACATTCGGAAAGCATCCGCGCACTTAATTTCGTTTTTCCTACAAAATTTGATACAGATTCTTTGATCCATCTTTTTGAATAGGTAAAAATCGAAGGCGAGCCGAGGCATCTCCAAGCAAAGCAGCTGTCAACAATTGACTGAACATTCAAAATGGCCGAACTCGCCGGCATGAGTGAGAGACATGAGTACCAACATATCGTCACAAAAAATCGAAATTCGAATATACGTAAATAGCGAAAATCCAAACGCGCGATACTTTTTGAACACACCTCGTATACTGACAACCAAAAACTCAATGACCAAGTGGGAAGTGGTGCATATTGGGAAACTTTAGACAACAATGCATCTTTTCACTTGGCTAATCATTGAAGCATATTTGAAGCCGACATCCTGGCAATCGCAGAAAGCCTTTTAGTGCTAAAAGCGTAGTCACAGTTAGAGGAATCTCATTTCCTCCGGCAGCCAGGCAGCTCTGAAATCGCTCCTATCTATAAACACTCGGCTAAAGCAGTAAAAAAGTGCTAAAAATTATTAAAAATAGTTGCACAGTACTTTTGTATTAATCTTCTCTGGGTGCCAGAACATAGCAACATTAAAGGTAAGATGAGTTAACTAAATTGGCCTCCGCCAGGTCAGGACAAGGTCGACATACCCATGCGCTTGGCAAAATGTAAACTTTTAATAGGCAGATTCGCCATTACTGCTGCTAATTCCTACTGAAAACAGTTAAACACCTGCGCTGCCAGTAGACGTACGTGGCTCGAATGGCACATGGAACGCACTAAGAGTCAACTTAAATTAAGTAGGATCATAGTAGGTATCCTAACTGGGCACTGTCTAATAGGAAGACATGCCAGTAGATTAGCGGCACCATCCAATGACCTTCTATGCGGGTGCATGGCTCCGTGTAGAAGACGGTTGAGAATGCTCGGTCTCACTTTTCTGGAAAACATTGCGGATGTTGCGAATCTCTAATTAGCAAGTATATCCAGCTTTTTAAAGGCCCAATGGCTTACAGACGACCAAGTGGAGTAAGACTAGGATAGTTCTTCTGGTATTACAAAGGGACTCTAACTGACCTAGGTGGGTCGAAGGACAGCCACTTTACCTCACCTATTAAGAAGACACTATAGAATTGGCTTCGAGAGAGCAATAGAACAGTTTGAGGCTGACTTTCCATTTAAGCCTCAATCAATGTGCAATCAGACCTCATTAATCCTTGCAGTGAGACCTTCAAATGAAAGTTCCACTTCAACTGATAATTTACTATATTGGAAGTGCATTTATATCGATATTCATAAACTTTATCTACCGGTTAACAGATGCCGGAATTAAATTAACTTCTAATTGCAGTTTCTCGTAAAAGTTTCAAATCGAAACCTACGATTGGGTCGGTACCAAGCAATAGACCAGGTTGGTTGGTTGGTTGAAGTGTTGATTCACCAAGAATCCATTTAGTGCTTCTCTGGGGCGCTCAAGCACACTTCTGAGGTTAAGAAAATCTAAGCTCCCGCGGGAGTTCTCACAGGACACTATCCGCGAGGTGTATCAGCACAGTACCTTCTCTTTAGCTTCTCTGCTGTCACTGGACTAAGATTTAGGCATATTGGCTCTCACTTCTTTGCCTTTTGATATAGCAGGTCTTGACATTAAAAATCTGATGAACTTCATCAGCAGCATAAAGCGGTTAACGACATCTTAACACAGTCATCATTCATAATCCACATATACTAATCTTATCCTTCTAACCACCCCATCTCTCTCCGCCCTCTCCTTTCATCCTATCGGTCTTCCTCACCTTACTTCCTTCAAAATGGTATCATCAATGAATTCAATTTCTTTGTCCAAGTGTACCCACTCCTTGGGCAACCATTTTAACCTAACCTAACCTTCATGGCTAAACCTTATAAAGTTATTTTCATCTATGCTGGGCAACTCTTCGAGGTTTTTTTAAAAGCGGTTTGCCTAAGGTTAACATCCTCGCCTTCCATAGGGCAGGCCATTTAGAGAAGAAGTGGAAGATATTTTCCTTTTCTCCGGTTGATTACATCTATGACAGTATATATTGTAAGGGATACCCAATTTGACAGGACTAAGTAGTCATGAAACAATTTTGAGTTACCTCAACTTACCTCATTTTTGTATCGACGTTACCCTTCAATCGCAGATGGTTTTTATGGAATGTTTTTACGACAAAAATATCCTCGGATGCTTTCCAACAGCTACTGAGTTTTGATCACTATTAGAAAGAGATTATCTACATTTCCGCAATAGTAATCGAAATTCGTAATGCCGGTGATTGTTAGATGATCTCCCAGGACTCTTATACCCAGGGCAGAGCACTACTGAAGTATGTGTCTCCTTCACAGAAACTGAAGAGTTGGCACGAACAGATTGACAATATAATCCGGTAATAATTCAAACATTTTCACTGAAAGTCTTTATAGCCACCTGATTTCACAAAATAGTCGAAAACCTTTAAGGTAGCCATGAAATACCTTACATCTGCCAAAAGCAGCATGGGTTCCTGTCTGCTCCCACATCGAGGGAAACTTTAAGGGAGATGAGCTCGCGAGACCTGGCACCAAATCGACTTATAAGTGCACAGACAATGACACTGGTATACCCTTACAGACAGGTAAGCAGCTTATCTTTGAGAAATTTGTAAGAAACGCGACTCTCCTGTTCTATCAAGACGTAGCTGCACTATTTTAGAAAAACCATTATTCATTAAATCAGGAGGGAAATGAGAGATATTCTAAACGTTCTGAATGGCGCACAATGGTGCAAGGAGAGAGAAGGGCAAATTTTTCATGTGACTTCAGAATAGGCTATGAGTCTGAGTATGTCCCATAGTGGACAACAACTACAGCCTTACCTAACTTAAGTGACAATTCAGCCGACAACGTCCTGCCAGGATTCTCGTGATAATTTTTGGTTGTTATTTGAGGATCTCCTTACTTAAACTTGCATTACTTAAACTTTTTTTTTTGTTATAGAATCAGAACACTACCCTGGAGAGCACCGGCGTGGTAGGTTGTTTTAGATTTAGATTTATTGGAGGGTTGCACTTTGGCCTCATGGCCTTTTGTGCCCACTACTCATCACAATATCTCATCCAGACCCAGTTCCCTTATTAAACTTAGGATATAAATGGGTTGGACTGAGTGTATTTCTGTTGATAGTCAAGCAGAGATCAAGGTACTGGTCTCAATGCGGAACAATTCATGATGTGTTAAAGAATGAAGAAGGTCGTTCTCGCACAGCACCACACTTTGTTGGATTCCCGTCCGCTCTGAAGTGGAGGGAAATGAAAGAGGGGATGAGTGTGCAAGATTGACTTGAACGTAGTCACGGAAACCGGCGGCAGCCGTAGCCGAATGGATTGATACGTGACTATCATTCGGAATTCACAGAGAGCGTAGATTCGAATCTCGGTAAAAGACCAAGTTTTTTCTAATAGCTGTAGCCCCTCGGCAGGCAATGGCAAACCTCCGACTGTATTTCTGCCATGAAAAAGCTCCTCATAAAAAATATCTGTCGTTCGGAGTCGGCTTGAAACTGATGGACCCTCCATTTGTGGAACACCATCAAGATGCACGCCACAAATAGGAGGAGGAGCTCGGCCAAACACCCAAAAAGGGTCAATTATATACAGTATGTCAATTAATTGTTTGCAACATGATACAAACTTCTTAAATATATTTTAATAGCTTTATTTTACCAACTTAAATAACATTTTCGAAATTTTAAATACACATTATTTTTATCACTTTTATTTTTAACATATTTATGGCAGCAAAACTCAAAACTTCAGGACAATAAGTAAAAAAAAACATAAAAATCTGTAAAAAAGTACATTCTGTGCTGTCAATTAATTGTTTACATTTTCAAATATTATGTGACTTTTGTAAGGAAAATAAAGGTGTGTGATTTTAATATTTAGTGTGACGGCCTTTAGCTTCCATTACAGAATGCAGACGACGGGGCATGGAATGTATAAGGTTCTTCAGGTCGTAAGTCTCTGGTATTTTCTGCCATTCAACCTGAATGGCGTTGATGAGAGCGGTTTTATTAGTTGGACCGTGTTTGCTCACTTTCTTCTTTAAGTACGTCCACAAATTCTCTATCGGGTTCAAGTCGGGACTCTGGGCTGGAGTATCAATGACTTTACTGCAATTATAAAGTAGCCAGGTCCTGCAAAGCAACGACTTGTGTTTAGGGTCGTTATCCTGGTATAACTTGTATTTTAGTTTATTAGGGTTTTCTGGGTCAACAAATCCAAACTTCATCGCGCTTCTTGTCAACTCATTTTTGAGAATGTCAAGGTAATACTCCTTTGTCGTTATATCATTAAAAATTCGCAGCTAACCCACACCATTCGACGAGATGCAACCCCATACCATCACTGAAAGTTTGCCAAATTTTACTGTGGGTATTATATTTTTTTGTTGCAGAGCTGTGCTTGGCTTTCTCCAAACTTTACTGGGTCTATCATGACTATACAGCATAATTTTTGTCTCGTCACAAAAAATTACGTCATCCCAATATTCCAATGGCTTGTCTATATGGGAAACAGAAAAACTAAGCCGCTTTTCTATATTAACTGCGGACAGTAATGGTTTTTTTCTGGCTATTTGCGAAGAATATTTGTGCAGTCTTAAAATTTTCCGGACAGTCTCATGACTTACAGTTTTTCCACAGTCATTTTTTATATCAGATGCCAACTGCCTCAGACTCGTTTGAGGGCATTCGCTGATCTTTTTTAAAATTTTTGAGTGATCTCGTCTAGAAAGCTTTGGTGGTCTGCCTCCTGAGTGCTTTAATTCAAGCCTGTTTTCTTTTTCTGCGCGTTCAGTAATATTATAAATAGTTCTGACCTTAATTGAAAACATTTCCGCCAACTCTTTAGCCGACTTCCCCTTATAATAGTTAAAATAAACTAACTGAATAACATTTTCATTAATTCGTTTGCCCGGCATTGCTTAACTGATTAAAATGTTCACTTTTTAAAAGCATAGTCATAGCAAGTCATACTAAATGTGTGCTAACAATGAACGACTACGACACGCGTTTATTTGCGTTCAAAATAAAAGTACCGTTAGCTAGCTTCAGTTTAATTTCAAGTTGTGTTTGCATTTTGCAAAGAATTAATTGACAGCGCAATATTTGCCAAATTGTAATGCTGCTTCTTTATTTTACTGTTATATTTTGGTTTTTGTATATGTTGTACGTAAAACGGGTAACGAATATTGCCTTTATTCATATTGTAAAAAAATTGTCTAAGAAAAGACATTTTAGATGGTAAGGCGTAAGCCTAAATATGAGCTTATAGAATTTTTTCATTTTGCAAACAATTAATTGACATACTGTATATAACCACGGAAACCAATACAATTTCGTCTCTGATCACGAACTGCAGCATCTCCAAAACACTCTGACCAAAACTGAATCTTAAAAGGATAAAATGTCTGCTTGGTTTCAACAGATCAACTAGCAGAGTTCTCACAGGTGTTATAACGGGTCACTGTTCTATTAGCACCCTAGCCAGTAGAATGGCTGTACCTTACAATGACTTTTGCAGGAGCTGTAGAGACAAAATTGAGTGGGATCCACATCTCCTCTGTGAATGTCCTGCACTTCAAAGAAGACGTGCCAAATATCTTGGCAATTATTTCTTTGAAGAACTGGGAACCAGTTTGCAAAATTACCTACTGGAACGACTAGTTACCTTCTCAAAAAGATCTAAGTGGTTCAAGTAAAGGGTAGAGGGAGGAGTGAGTTAGGGGATGGAAATCAAATGCAGGTATCACAATGGGCCTTAGGCCCACCGAGTGTCGTGTCTTAGCCAAGCAGCCTGGCTGAACTAACCTAACCTAATAAAACTTTAGCTTAAAAATAGTAAGCACAAAAAATTATTGGAAATAAATAATAAGAGCTAAAGCCACCTTCGCACATTGAACGGAAACTGGATCTGCCATAAAAACCGCGCTCACATACATACATGCTCGCACATACATACGTATACTCGTATGTTAGGTGTTTGAAAAAGAATTGAAAGGCTTTGAGGAGGACAAGCTACAAAACCACTTTACAAGCTGCCAATGACAAAATGACGAAACTTGAATTTTTCAATCATTTCAAATGCTCTACCATATTTATATTTATGGAGTAACATACACACACATATGCATATACAGATAGATATAAAAAACTACGAAAACAACCAGCAAACGCCGGATAAAACCACGCACACAACGGCACATCCACACGAACATACGAAGATATGCCTATGAATACTAGCACCCTAGTTATAAAAATTTCGTAATAAAAAGCTAACAGGAGCTAAAAATTTTTTTTTCTATTTACATATGCACACACATTTATTTTTTTGAGTGAGCCAAGTGAAAACCAGTTTTTCAATACCAAAGTCAATATGACAAAGTAACGCAACTGGGTAAAAATACAAATCTACAACAAAAATACATATAAATATATATACTTACATACATACATATTTTATGTTAAGTTTGAGACATGAATAGTCAACCGAAATCATGCTTGTTCGTATGTTTTCATCTGACTAAGGCCCAAGCTGCTGGAGTTCGCTTGAAGCTTGCCACACTTTGGCATTAGAATCCCACGCAACATTACAAAAACATATGAAAACAAATTACGTCAACAAAAAGCTGCAAGGCGCTTTTGAAATAAGAGGAACAACGATAATAACAACAATAACAGCGCCATCAGCAGCTCAACGGCACCAACGAAGGCTACATTGACTAACTGACGGGTCAGCTCTTGGTTTATTACAAACTCAACTTGGAAGCGTCTTGAAAGCATGGAAAGCCCCCTACGCAAAAGGTTACACAATCGAAGTGAGCAACAAGCGTGCTGTGAGAAGACAAGAAGCAGTCCGTCCGTCGTCAGCCATCACTTGAAGAATCGTTGATGATTTGTTGGAGAGTTGGCTTTGGTGTTGATGATGACAGAGCAGAGTAAGAATTTTTCTGGGCTAAGATTTACATGGCAGCGAAATGCCAACAAGTGCTACTTTGGACTAAGTAGGCAATTGAGTAGTAAAGTCCTCTCTCAATAAACAAAACTAGTACTCTAAAAGGTTCTCATCATGCCCGTCTTAACGTGTGGCGCAGAAGCTTGGACGATACAACATCCACTGGAGTATTTGAGAGAAAGATTCTGCGGAAGATTTTTGGACATTTTCACGTAGGCGATGAAACAATGAGCTGTGTGAGCTTTACGACAACATGGACATAGCGCAGCAAATAAATATCCAGCGGCTACGTTAGCTGGGTCATGTCGTCTGAATAGATACCAAAGCTCTGGCTCTGAAAGTATTCGATGCGATACCAGCTGCTGGTAGCAGAGAAAAGGAAAACCTCCTCTGCTTTGGAGAGATCAGGTGGAGAAGTACTTGGCTTCACTTAGTGTTTCCAACGGGCACCGGTTAGTACGAAAAGAAATGACTAGCGCACTTTGTTAAACTCAGATCGCGTAAAAATTGGTTATCGCACCAATCAAAAAGAAGAAAATGCGGCTTGAACTGATACATCTTACAAATCTTTGAATTTTAGCTTAGGAAGCGGCGAAACTCCAAACTTTTGAACGTAAAATCTACGACTAAGATTCCAATCCATTTTTTTTTTTTCATTTCTATCAGGCAGTTGCCATTTTCAGCTGTCAAACCATAACTATCAATATCGATGGCTCTCATGCAGCTAAAAAAACTGATAAATAAACCGAGTATCGCATGCTGCTTTCTAACTGTTAAGTACTAAATATTGAATAGTTCGAAATTCAGAATAACGGCTCCAATCTTCCTCCAAAGCCGTGCCATTGCTATACGCGAGCCATGAAACGAAGTGTGTCAATAAGGTTCCGGTTTAGCTAAAACTCGGGAATCCTGCTCGGTTAGCTGAGCCTGGTTTTCTTTCCATTTCTTAAGGATGAATTTTTGCACTTAGAGTTATTCGAGTGGCCTTTTTCTACAGTTATACCAGATTCTTATTCCAGTTGAACTTCTCGTACGCACGTGCGCCCAAGGAATGCGCGAACCATTGACCAAAAACTGTTTAGTACTGATGCGAATATGGTTTGGAATTTCGGCTTGAAGGCCACCGACAATTTTAGAAATCATTTTATGCGCAGAAATCTTTTCAACATCCTAATAAAAATTGAAATTTTTGAGATTATGTTTAACATATTTACAGCAGTGTGAAGCCAATCAGCGACTGCTATAATAAAGGCCAAGCTATTAAAGCGGACCTCCTTGATTGCAATGCACCTGCAAAGCTGTTTTTTCCATTCGCTATGAAATATTTGTATACACCAGACTTTGTAGACTTTTCAATTGTTTTTTTCTTCTTCTTCTTCTTCTTTTTTACCAGCATAGACATGAAAAATTGTTTCCAACCTAAACCATATTATTGCCTCGTTTGCATGCTGCACTTGTTGGCATTCCGACGCGTACGCAGATTTGCATGCCAAAATGTGCACAGAGAAAAAGTCGAAAACAGTTGGAAAAAATAAAAATTTAAACACTTGTGACGGCGCAAGTTGGAAATTTGTCAAACCATGCAGTTATGGGCGCAACAAAAACGTGGAAAACCACAAGCAAAACCAAAACTAAGCCAAGACAATTTAAGGTAAAATATGCAAAAACGATTTGAAGCTGAATGGCGGAATTATATGGACTCAAAAAGAAAATGGTTTAAGGAAAATAAAATGAATTAAAGAGAAAAAAGTTGAAAAAGTACTCAAAGTGCCTGACGAAGTGACTATTAAGTGCGGCTGTTAACTAAACCTGGTTGTCGTGGGAAGGTCGAACGGATGACTGCCGTGTTATCGCTGCATGGATATGCGCTGGCTCCGAACTGATTCCGTTGGAATGAATTTAGAAGTAGAAATAGGTCGCATTTCTTGGCTGTTCTATATAAGTAAGTGGTGGATTTTACAAGGTGTTGGCCACAAATATTAATATTAAGCCAATAATAAATTCTCCCAACTTGTATTAATTGATATATATAGCTTCCGAAATGACATTTGAGAGGTTATAGAAGCAGAGATTTTCAAAAAAATTAAATTTTTTATTTGATTTCTCTTGAATTTCAGCTGCTATTTTAACAGCTTAAATATATACATATACATATATGTATATAATGTCAGAAATCATAGAAAAAATACCTACAGGACATCGCATTGGAAAATCGTCGAGTGACTGAAAGAGATTTAGTGGAAGCCCTAGGCATCTCATTGGGCAGCAACATTTAAAGCGCTTTCGAAAGGATATAGTGAATTTTGTGCGTCGATTCTCACTATGGATGAGGCTTGGGTCTATCCCAATGATTCTAAATCAAACCAAGAGGCTAAAGAGTGGTGTGAACCTGGTTCTTCGGCTCCGAAACGAGTTCGTGTTCGGTGAAGAATTTGTTGGCATCAGTTTTTTGGTATGTGAAAAGATTTTTTTTTGTGAATTACCTGCCAACTGGTAAAACAATAAATTCTGAATATTGTTGTAACATTTTAGACCAGCTGACGGAGATGACTTAGTCACTTAGTCACAGCTTACGCAGATGACTTAGCAATTGCAGTTAAAGGCAAATATCCTAACACCCTCATGGATATTCTGCGCTCCAACATGGCCACACTTAGAAGCTGGACTGAGAGCAGGGGACTCGTTATAAACCCCTAAAAAACTGAAATAATTCTCTTCACAAAGAAACATAGGCTCCCTATAATCGCCCCGCTAAGAAGGTGTGTGGAGATTCCTTTGAAAGAGAATATCAAGTACCTACGACTCATATTAGACAGGAAACTCTCGTGGAAATGTAATATTGAGGAAAGAGTAAAGAAGGCCAACGCTGCATTACACACTTGCAAAAAAACGGTCGGTATCAAATGGGGACTAACACACATCGTATTACGCACTGGCTCTATACTTCTGTAGTTAGGCCAATCTTAATGTATGGAATACTTGTATGGTGGTCATCTGCTCAAAAGGCGACTTACGCTAAAATCATGAGTAAAGTCCAAAGAACAGCTTTTTTATGCATCTCTGGCGCTTTAAGGACTACCCCAAACAAAGCGCTGGAAGTGCTAATAAATTTACCTGCCTAAATCTGGTAGGGAAACACGTGACCGCCGCCTCGGCGCTTAGACTCAAAAGTATGGCGCTATGGAAAGATCGGTGGTTTGGCCACGCTTCTACTTTGCACTCTCTGAATAGTCACAAACAAGAAATAGACTACTCTATCCCTAGACTCACCTTTGAAAGGCTCTTCAAGACGAATATACCGTCAAGGAGGGAGTGGTAGGCAGCAAGGCCATGGAGAAGGGGGGAATTAAACTTTTATACAGATGGTTCCAAGCTAGACGATAAGGTTGGTTATGGAGTTTTCTCGAAGGAATTAGAACTGGAACTATCCGTTCGACTACCAGACTACTGCAGGGTCTATCAGGCAGAGGTACTAGCTATAAAAGAAGTGGCTACATATCTAAATACGCCACCGTAACAAAAACGACTATAAATATGCGGCAGGAATGCTGGGCAGCTCTAAATGATATTAGTGACGTATTCAAGGTGAGCCATATTTGGGTTCCGGGACATAGAGATATTGAAGAAAACTGTAAAGCTGATGAGCTAGCCAGAAAAGGTGGAGAGCAGTAACTGTTCAGTGATAAAAGTACCATTGGAATACCCATGGCCACGAGTAAACTAATAATAAAAAACCACATTATCCAAGAGGCCAATAGGTCATGGAGAAATGAAGATACGTGTCTAACAGCTAGGCTACTATGGCCGCAAATAAACAAGAAAAGAACAAAGGAATTGCTTAATCTCTCAAGAGACAATATCTCGGAGGTCGTGGCTTGCTTAACTGGTCACTGGCTATTTGGCAAGCATTCCTCGAGACTAGGAGTTTTCTCCCATGAATATTGCAGAAGTTGCAGAGCAGGTTGTCTAGGTAAATACTTTTTTAATTATCTTACAGACCTGTCTGGCGTGGGGTTGGCATCAATACTACGTTTCATAAGAGCCACAAAATGGTGATAAATGAGGTGCCCGTGTAGCACAGTGGAATCACAACGGACCTGTAAGGTCTAAGTGAGTTGGTCGTGCAGACCGACTACCACGAGCTGAAGAAAAATTCGTGAAAAAAGACTCAATTTGCCAAAGAAAAATGTTCTTTTTAATCAGGACAAACCAACGTGTCACAAGCGCATTTTCAGAATGACTGAAATCCATGAATTAAAGTTCGAATTGTTGGAGCATCCAGTGTATTCACCAGATTTGGCCCCTAGCGACTTCCATCTGTTTTCAGACCTAAAAAACTGCATACGTGGAAAGTGTTTTTCATCAAAGGATGAGTTCATAACAGCTGTGGAAGCGTATTTTGCAGCCGTTCCAGATTCTCATTTCAGGAATGGAATTCATAAATTGGAATCTCCTTCAGGCAAGTGTATTGATATTTAGGCAGACTATACGGAATAATTAAGTGTATTTCAAACCATAAAATTGTGTTTTTCTTATCGAACTGCAAAACTTATTGAACAACCTAGTATTATTACTTTAAACGAAAACCTATGGCAGCCTCCGAAACCAGTCTGACAAATTTTAGAGGAGCTGATCTAAATTATTGTTTTCTTTGAGAATAGTTGAAATAAGGTAAATTATATAAGATCTTATCTTGTTATTTTAAAAATATTTTCCCTAAAGTTTAATTTGACAGAATTGCTTCAAAAATATTAGGTGTGCAACTAAGGTCTCGCTGTTTTTTGATGAAAAAACAACTTTATTTTGAAAAAATGGTTACAAGTGAATCATTGAAAGTATTGCCCATCGCTACCTACATTTCCCCATCTTTCTGGTAGATATCGTATACCGTCGCGGTAAAACTATTCATCTTTTGAAGCTATCCACGGATCAAGCCATTTTTTGATGTCTTCATATAAATGGAACTGCTGGTCAGCTAGAGCATGTGCCATCGATCGGAACAGGTGATAATCGGGCATCGCAATATCAAGAGAATATGGCGGATGGGGTAGGATTTCCCATTTCAGTGTTTCCAGGTAGGTTTAAACGGGTTTGGCAACGTGAGGCTGAGCGTTGTCATGCTGTAGAATCACTTTTTCCTTCCTCTCCGCGTATTGCGGCCGCTTCTCGCGCAATGCTCGGCTCAATCGCATCAATTGAAGTCGATACCGATCCCCAGTGATGTTTTCGCTTGGTTTTAACAGTTCAAAATAAACAACACCACCAAATACATATCATAACTTTCTCAGCGTAAATATTCGGCCGAGGCGATGACGTAGAAGCATGACCGGGCAGTCCCCATGACTTTCTTTTCTTTGGTTTTTTAGATTGCTGTAATGAGTCCATTTTTCACTACCCGTCATGATGCGATGAAGAAAATCCTTCCTTTTTTGCCGCTAGAGCAGTTGTTCACAGGCGAAAAAACGACGTTCAACATCCCTTGGTTTTGACTCATAAGGAACTCAAGTCCCCTGTTTCTGAATCATTCAAAAATCATGCAATCGCTTGGAAATGGATTGGCGGGTAACTCCTAATATTGAAGCAAGCTCTGCTTGCATTTGACACGGATCCTAATTGAGCAATGCCTCCAATTCAGCGCCTTCGAAGGCTTTTGGCCTTCCTTCACGCGGACGCTCCTCTACGTTAAAATCACCGTCTTTGAAGCAATCTCGGCACATTGTTTCACTTAAAGCAGCATCTCCATAAACTTTTTGTAGCTCTCGATGCGCTTCAGCCGGCGTTTTTTTCGAATGAAAGAGGAAAATCAACACTTCCCGCAAATGACGATTATTCGGCACAAAATCAGACATTTTCACAAAACCCAAAGTATATGACACCAAAACAAAATCACTAATGTGTCGAAGTAGTTTGCTTACCACATGTCTAAGCTTGGTTTATGACGTTTAGGTTATGTTAGAATTGACTAGCAGACACTGCTGGCGGCATCGATTGACAAAAAGCGGGAACTTAGTTGCGCACCTAATACGAGGGGTGCCTTTTATATTTCGGGATTTGGCAACCCTGGTGTTGCAATCTGGCAACTGACAGCTGTATCGCAAAGTTTGACATGTTTTGGCTTTTACGTACTCAGAACGTATTTGTGTTGTTTACAGTAACTTAAAAGATTCATCTCGGTCCAAAAATGGAATTAAATCCTAAACATTTTCGTGCGATTATTTTTTACAACTTTCGACGTGGATTAACTCAGAAACATTGCATGGATGAACTTAATTCATTTTTTGGCGATGAAGCTCCATCAAGGACCAGAGTTTATCGATGGTGAATTCAATCGTGGTCGTAGTTCACTCGAAGACGAATTTCGTGAAGGTCGTCCAAAATCAGTTGTTATTCCGAAAACCATTGATGCTGTGCGCGAACTGATATTGCAATGTGACCTATCGTGAAATTGAGACAATCTTAGGCATTAGTGGGACCATCATACATTCAACATTGCATAAACATTTGACTGTCAAAAAAATTTGTTCGCGTTGGATCCCACACAATTTGTCAATCGCAGAACAGTAAATTCTGAGTGGTACACAACCATTTGTTTGCCAGTTGTCTTCCAAGAAATTAGGAAAACCAATCGCCAAAGACGGATCACTCTTCACCAGGACAATGCGAACTCTCACACATCGGCTTAAACAACTGCATTTTTGAGCACGCAAAACATCGAATTAATGGGTCATCCGCCGTATAGTCCACTTGGCACCGAATGACTTCTTTTTATTCCCGTACGTAAAAAACAAACTGAGAGGTCAACGTTTTTCGACACCTGAAGAAGCGGTTGCGGCATTCAGAATGCATGTTTTGGAGGTACCTCATTCAGAGTGGCAAAAGTGCTTCGACAATTGGTTCAAACGCATGCAAAAGTGTATAGATCTTCATGGAGAATATTTTGAAAAACAATAAAGTGATTTTCGATTATTAAAATTTGTTTTTGTTCTCTAATCCCGACATATAAAAGGCACCCCAAAACAGGAAACCAAAAAATGGATGCAAACTAAAATCAGGGAACACTGGAACAGCACAAGCGGCCTTAATCACTCCAAACAGTTTTTAAACGTCAATGCCAACAGAGCAAAATCTGCTCTAACCCTAGATAAAAAAGGGTCTCAAATTACTTTGTGTAGCACTTACAGATCACTTTGCCTGTAATAAACACTTTAACGCAATAGGATTATGTAGTACAAGATTATGCAGGTTGTGCTGTGATGAAGAGGAGTTTATGGAACACTTAATCACCAACTGTGAGGCATTAGGCCACAGGAGACACAGAATCCTGGGCTTGTACCTACTAGAGGAGGAAGACCTACAATTGCTCCCCCCTAAACAGCTGGTTCGAGTCCTCGATATACTAAGTAACTATAACTAAGTTATTAGGCGGGCACAATAGATCAATATGGTTGCAGTGCACAAAGGCCTTAGCCTAACCCGTACAACCATTACCATTACCATTACCAATATTTTATTTTTTATTTAAGTAACAAACAAGAAAGGTGAAAAAGCTTTGCCTGTATATTTGTTATCCCTGAAAATATTTGCATACGCTGGTAATTTTTTCAAACTACTGGGAAATTAAATGGGAATCAAATGAAACATATTTAGACTGTTTAAATCCAGACTTTTTAAATACAGATTTCTTATGAAATTTCATTAGATTTTTATAAAATTTTGAGATATATTGTTGGAAAATTACTAACATAAGGAATTAAATGTAAGCAATGTAAGAAACCAAAACGAAAGTTATCACATTCCCACGCCATACCTAAAAATGGCAAACAAAACCCGGTCACTCTGTACTTTTGAGAACCAACGGAACTTACTACACCAAAACCTATAACCAACACACGGAACCACGCTCGTCAAGTACCGAAAGTCCGACTCTGCGCCTTCATTTCTCGCCTTCGCCTCGCACCCTATGCGAGTTGGTTCGGAATTGGCGATACAGAATTTTATTCCGCTGATTCAGATTTTCTCAACAGGTGCAACTCAATCGTTGACTTTAATATATGTTTTTTACTACCATTACGTTTAACTATTAGACATACTTGGCATGACCCACCACACCCACATTCTTCCACTCTACTCGCAATATCGCTTGCTACCCTGTTTCCCAGGCTGCGCAGTGTCATTGTTTGGTTTTGGCATGCGATTTCCACGCTCAGTTTCCACACTTGTTGCCCGATTGTTCCAGTAAGTGAATTCGAATCCCTTTTCACACAAAGGGTGTGCAGATTTATTTTTTTATTTATTTTTTATTACATTTTGCTCTAAGCACAAGTTTGTGGCTCTTGTAACTCACCTTCCTTTTGTAGCTCACCCACCTCAAATTTTTGCCTGCCTTGTTTGCAACATACCCATCCGCCACGACCAACAGCCGATCCTCACACAGCGCATTCATGTACTCGTACATACTTACATATAACCAACGTTCACAGCGATTTCGTCCCACATTGCTGATTACTCTTTTGCACCCCAGTTCTCCTACGTTCAGCCATTCAGTCATTGTGTGCACTTGCATACATACTTACTATGTTTGGCTTAGATAGTGTGCGTCTGTGAAAAAAATTAGCTTTGCTTGCGTGACTTTAAGCTACATTTGTTACACGGCACGCTACGCTCCTCTTTCATATCCTCCGCTCCGGCACCTTTCTTGTTTGCTGGCTAGCTGGCTGGCTGGCAAAGGCATTCACTGACGTAGCCTGCCCAGCTCGCGATCGTTTCATTGTATTGTAGCGCTGGAAAATCAGTGAGCATTGCCCCTGTTCACTCTCACAACCAATGTTCACTCTCGTCCACCAATCGTGGTGGGTGCTCTTTCGCATTGATGTTTAGCATTGCTGCTCCTATTTGCGCTCAGCACTTGTTACGCTTCAGCGATCGTAGAGTCAATAAAACCCCATTTAACTGTTCGTAGGATTGTGAGCAAATGTGTATGTATGCATTTCTGTGTATGTATTTCGCAAAATATCGTATTTTGCATGCATAATCGTCTGAGCATTGCGAATACGCTAGTCAAGCACTTCGTCAACAGGCTGACGGCAAGCACTTAGCAACCCCAATACTATCAGTACAGCTACCCGATATGCGCCAGCAAATAATTACCCAACACTACATTGTTGCCAATTTTCACATTTTTGAATTTCCCATGTATGTATGTATGTATTAATGTTTAAAAATTCATAGATTATTCACAGCTTCTACTCGTATTTTAGCACTCCCCCTCAGCGCATCAAATTTTCCATCAATATCACCATTCTTTTTAACTGTTCGCATATAAAAATATGCGCTCCAACTCCCTGTTTAATTCTATTACTTTCTTTTCTTTTCTTCCTTCTTTCTTTCATTTATCATCTGCATCAGCGCTTGTTTTGATTAATTACTCAGCATTAGTTTTGTCCTAGCGAGCCAAATGATTCTGCAAGTACGCGATAATTTTAAATTAGTTTAGATTAGTGAGGGTACGCCCCTAAAATACTTGGTGAGCGGCAATAGAGAGCACAGGTTTAAAAAAAATGTTTAGTTGAAGAAATGCGAGTAAGGACATTGGAATGATAAGGGGCGTATACTTTGTAGACATGACATAGACACTTGTGTAGACATGTTTATCAACAGAAACTGAACGCTAGATTAAACTCCAAAGTTTCAGATAAAATATTTGTACCATTTTTATGAACCACCTCGAAATTACTCGAATCAGCTTCTGAAGTCTGGTAGCCGGTATTATTTATTCATTTATTTCAAGAAGCCAAGAATATATGTATAAATTCAGGCTGACCATTAAAACTAAAGAATAATGAAAATATATTCTGTCAAAAAATATCGAGAATTGTTCATTTAAAAGCGCGTTACACATGTGTCTAAACTTTTTTTTGCTGGAATGTTGGTACAACTGTCCCCTATAGTGTCGCAGAGTTTGTGCGTGATCTGTCAATTGGCTTGTTTTTGGCATTTAATTATATCAGTCAACCGCAGGTTTGCTCTGCGATTTTCACTATGGATAAAAATTTCGAACAAAGAATTTGTCTTAAATTTTGTATTTTGAACGGGATTTCGTGTGCCGAATCATTGAAAATGTTCCAGAAAGCCTATGGCGAGTGTGCTTTATCAAAAACACGAAAAACACGGGTCTGGGAGTGGTATAAGGCTTTTGCAGAGTGCTGAGAAGTGGCGGCAGATTTGTCCCCGATCTGGTCTTCAACGGATGAAAACGTCGACAAAGTCAAGAAAATGGTGCTGGAAAACCATCATTTAAGTTTAAAGCAGATAGCTCGTGACCTTAGAGTATCTCACGAATCAATTCACTACATTTTACACCATCAATTGGGCATAAGACGCGTGGCTGCTCGATTCGTTTCTTTTAAAAAAATTTATCAGAAGAGGGTGGTTGAAGACATGCTTGAGCAAGTGAATTCGGGCCCAACGTTTATCCAGCGCATCATAACAGGTGATGAGATGTGGGCATTTGAGTTTGACATGCAAACCAGTCAACAGGTGGCTGAATGGCGCTATCCACATGAAAACCGAAACCGAAAAAAACCACGTCAAAGTCGGTCAAAAGTGAAAGTCAAGCTTCTCGTTTTCTTTGATTATCATCATTTGTGCACTCGAAATTCGTTCTAAATGGTGCTACGGCAAATCAAGAATATTATTTGGAAGTTATGCGACGCTTAAGAGAGAGGAAACGGCGCAATTTGTGGAAAGAAAACTCATGGATTTTGCACAATGATAACGCACCGTCTTACAAGGCTCATATTGTGAACACTGTTTTGACCAAAAACTCAACAAATATCATCGAACAACCACCGTATTCACCGGATTTAGTCACCTGTGACTTTTTCCTTTACCCAAAACTTAAATTGCCACTCCACGGACGCCGCTTTGAGTCGATAGAGGCCATTAAGGAGAATTCGCTAAAGGAGCTGAAGAAGAAGTGTTCAAATGCGTTTAAAAGCTGCTTTGATGACTGGACTAATCTAGTCGTTGGCATAGGTGTATTGCTTCGAATGAAGCCTATTTTGAAGGCGACAAAATAAATGTTGTATGTATATACATAGTTCAATTACAATCTTAAATCTAACTAATTAAAAGACAGAGTTCAAAAGTACATAAAATTCTTTCTTGGATACTGAGAAATCTAGCGAGTTATAGTTGGGGATCTCATTAAAATCACGAAGAGCACTTCAATAGGAGCATTGCGAGCATACTTTGTCTTGAAGTTTTTTTAAGAAAAAGGAAAAGTATTACGAAGAAATCTGGGAGGCGCACGAAAGTTAACACTTTGAAACTGAAATGGACAATCAATGTCGCCTTTAATGGGAGAGAGAGAGAGCAATAAACGTTTTTCTACTTCCTAAGGACTTCAAATTGAGAGGTAGCAAACGTGATGTGTAAGATGGGATAGGATCAGAAAATTTTAGTGGCCTTAGTACATTTTACTGATCTCAGTACAGAAACACCTTTTACACACGTACGATCTGTCGATTTAAAATTTAGGGGGCATATTCCCGCCTGGAGTGAACGAAACAGTAAACAGCAATTTCTGGGTATAAGGGTTCGTAAAAGATGAGTTATTCCGTCGTATGATGCATAAGACAGAATATGATTTTGATGAGATGAAAATTAATGTGACTATTAAATGAGAAACGGCTGATGCCCAGTTATTAGCCCTTATTGCTTTTCTAGTGTTTATTTACACACCAATAATACTAAGGCGTTCGCCTGGACCTGGAGGTCCAACGTAGAGTACAGGGTAAAGAAAGCGAATGTAGCACTTTACACGTGTGAGAGAATGTTGGGTAAAAAATGGGGTCTCCACCCAAAACTACTGAATCGCTCAATGTACTAACTCATCTGCTACCATTAGACTTACATACAAAAACAATCGCTACTTGCAGCGCGGTGAGACTCAGAGAAATAGGAAGCTGGACAACGAGAATGTACAGCCACAGCAAGAACCCCTACAGGGACCCTCGCTGCTCAAAAACAGATCAGACTACACAGTCCCCGACCTTAACTGCAAGAAAGACTTTACTGTACATTTTCCACAGAGAGCCGAATGGGGCAAAGGGACGGTGATTGAAAGATACGATTTTGAAATCTACACTGACGGTTGTAACATGAACTGTGGTGTGGGAGCTGGCTTCCATTCGGAGCCGCTCAAGCTATCTCAGTCAATTCCACTTCCTGACTATGCCAGCGTGTTCCAGGCAGAACTATTAGCGATCAGAGAAGCATGCAAATCACTAAAACTCTACAAGGAAGTTAGTTAGTTATCTTCCCAGACAATCAAGCAGCTATGAAGGCTTTAGACTCCAACTCCGTTTCATCCAAACTAGTCTTACAGAGTAGAGAGGAACTAGAATTGCTTAGTCGTTGGCTTGAATTTACTCTGATATGGGTTCCCGTTGAGATAGCAGGGAAAGGTTCGACATTAGACATAGCGGAGGCGGTGACAGTCGCCACCCCACTCAACACAATAAAAGCATCCATCGACCGAAAGAAGGTGGAAGCAATTAACTACATGTATTTCAACAAAAAACACATGCCCGTGGTACAAAATCCAAAGGACGAATTACCTGTTAGGATGCTCTCGACCAAGCATTTCACGCATCACTGCAACCGTTACAGGTCATTGGAAAGCACATTAAATTTCACTAAAGTGTGCGTGGGCTGCCACACCCCTTTTTCATTCAGTTGACTAAATGAAAAAGTGGTATAGGATATGAAGAGTCTGAGTTTAGATTTTCTTTCGTCCTTCTTCATTGGGAACATTGTTCTTCTTTCCCAGCATGACAATTCACTGCTTCCGCAGCTATTTTTCTCCAGATTTCTCGATCCGCTGTCAAGCGTCACCAGTTTTGTATAGATGAGCATGTGGCCATTGATAACGGAATCTATCCATATTTTGTTTTTTGTCCTCCCTTAGTTCGCTTCCCATACGGTTGCTTCATGAAGACTCGCTTTTGATGCTCTTTGCTCTTTGTATTCTTTCTACGTGTCCAAGCAACCATATTCGTTGAGCTTTTATGTATTTTATGAAGCTTCGCCCCTTTAATAGATGTGTAAGTTCTAGGCCACTTAATTAGGTCACATATTTTTCTTAAAATATGCCCATCCCTCTATGGTATCTGATTCATGACCTATTCTAGAATTCCGTGGGATCAGTTTGATCAGACACTCGTAAATTATATGTACCCCACATAAAATAGTCTCCAAAGAAAATCTCCGTACAAACTTTGAATGTGGGCGCCGATTATATATGAGGTATTCTTATAAAAGCATTTTGTGTGGCTGGATGAGGTCTGTAGGTTTAACAATGAAAGGGAAGAAATTATGAAGAGAAGTAAAGAATTCACGGATTCTGGAAAAACGCAATTACTGACTATCGGTGATTAGTCCGCCCAGAGCCATTATTATTAGTTGCTAGAGCGACGGCTTTGAGCGCAAAGTACTAAAACAAAGTACTAAAACAAATCCTTGCCAATGTTGTCTACCTGTAGTCGCTTTCGTCTTAATTTTGGTTCATGAAAGAGATTTGTAGATTTCTGAGAGTTCTTCATTAAGGCTACGTCGCCAGGATCCTTTAGGACGCTTCCTGCGGCGTGATCCTTGTGTGTTCCAGTCAAGTGCCATTCTACTTATGTCGGTCGCTGGGTTGCGCAGTGTGTGGCCAATCAACTTTCATATGCATTCTCGTATTTCAATATCTGTTAGTTTTTTTTCTGCTTCGTTTAAGGAGTTGTTAGTTTGAGATTCAATTGTAGGGTCTCCGGCTACGAAGAATGGTTCCAAGCCATTGATTCACAAATTTTTGGTAACTTTCGAGTCGTAGACACGAGTACGTACACCAACCACGTTTCGCAGCCATGCAAAAGAATGGATTTAAAATTCGAATTAAAAAACCGAAGTTTGAGGCGCATCGCCAGCTGTTTGAAAAACTGAATCTTTATGGGGCCTGCAAAAGCTGCTTTGGGTTTTTTGGTGCTGGTATCTATATCATCTATTACTCGTCCAGTGCGACTTCACTTCCAAGACAGGTGAAGCTATTGACGTTATCGTTGGGTTCTCCATAAATTGTGAATGTGTTCTGGGATAAAGTCTAAAAGTATTTCCATGGTTTTAGTTTTCCTGACATTTAATCGTAGCTCTACACTTTTAGCTTCGAAACTGAAGTCATTAAATTTGCTCTGCATGTGGCCGCTATGCCGTAACAAGAGAGCGCAACCGGCCCACAGAATTCCAGCACTGCTCCACATTAGACCCAAACTCCTATATACGAATGTACGATTATGCAGTAAGATGTTTGGGATGAAAAATTTTCAGCATACTCAGTATGGTGCAGAGTAACAGACAGTGGTTTTCCCTGCAATTTCAAATAATGGACATTACTGCCCTTATGAAACAGCCCATACAGCTCCAATGCTTCGCAAATAATTTCGATTGCCTCAATTCAAAAGAATTGTAACCAGGAGAAACCGACTCGTTGTCGCTGTTGCTGCAATTTTAACCAGACACACAAATATACATACAACATCAACTTTTGTGCAACCGCCGCAGTACACGCCATTTCGGCACTTTGAACAGTCAATTCTTCCAGTGGCGAAAACGCTGAGATAGCTGTAGCCAAACGAGGACAATGACGACGGCAGCCAATGCAACTGCTGCCACAGCACCACCACCAACAACAAAAAGAATAGCAACAGCGAGGAATAGCGATCGCAGCAGTGTGATTGCATTATTGCCATATTTCGCAATGCACCCCAATCCAACTACCTCCTTTCCCCCTGTCAGTGGCATTTCTGCTGCTGCTGCGGTAGCCGCTGCCTGCATTACTTCAGCCTTGCTTGTGTCAAGCTGAGCAGAGCGGCAATCGCTGATACAGCAGATTTGGTTTCGTTTTGTTGCAGTAGCGCAGCAAGTGGTATACAAGTGGAGCGAGGGAGTGTGGGTGAGAGGGGGTTGGTGTATTTTGCGAGGAGTGCAGGTGAGGAGTTGTGTCGCGCTGCTGATTTTGTAGCGACGGTTGCATGCGACTGCACTTTACTGCTATTGACTTCGCTCTTTGTTGGCAGGCGATCGGCAAAAAGTCAACAACAAGAGCGAGGCAGCAGAGCACAACGATGCGGTTACGAAATCTTTTAAGAATTCTTACAAAAGTTTATGGAACAGCACCGACAATTAGAAGCAATACGAGAACGACAGGGTACTCACCTACATATGTACATACATATGTAGAGTACGAATACAACTCAAGTTGCTCGTTGCTTTCTGTACTTGCTTATCGCTTTTTGAGACGAAAACAAGAGCAGCATTAGTATAATAAAACAACAATAATACTCGTACTCGTAGCAGTGCCAGGCTTTACGACGCTTGTATTTTGTTTGAAAATAAAATATGAATGACTGGCCGGTTGGTTTGTTTGCGTTGAGAGTAGCGAATGTGATGAGTAACAGCACAGGTGAGAGAGTACGTATACATTTACTTATTTATGTATACATGTGCATACATGCATATAAATATAAACACATGCCTGTGTATTCACATGACGTGCAAATTTCTTTACTCAGCTGAGTCAGAAGGAAATTTTTTGCACAGTTGGCCTTTCGAAGTTGTGACTGAACAAAAGAATCGTGATAGTTATTGAATTGTATTTACCTTACATTTGCCCTTTACAAGTTATTATTATTATACCAAATATATCAAACTCAGCTGAGTAAGGAAATTTGTACGACATGTTAATACACAGGTATGTGCTTATATCTATATGTATGTAGAAAAGCATTTTAAAGTCTTAACCAGAAATTTTTAAATTGTATCGAAGACTCCAGTTTAACGTCAAATTAAGCGGCATAAGTCGGCAGAAAACTTGAATTACAGCAGGTTGGCTATAAAGGATGTGGACGCATCTGGACTTGTGGAAAAATGCTCACAAATTTACAAACTCATGTAACACGTTCCAGTTTTGAACGCTTAATTTTTTTAGGTCCTCGGTTTCGTTATGCATCCAAGTTGTTTTTAGTCTGCTATGGGGTATTGAGCATAAAGGACTGCAGACCAGCAGACGTTTTTGCGGCCTACCGTCATCCATGCAGATGATGTGACCTGCCCATCTGCTGAGTTGCGACTTGATAAATTCTGCAATATCTTCGGCATTGCAGAGACTTAGCAACTCCTTATCGTGCCTGATTCCGTACTCGCCATCTTCTTCGCGTATTTTGCGCTCAAATATTTTTAGGCGCTCCTCGTATGCAAGATTCATGCTCCAAATTTCTGCGCCGTAGCTCAACACGGGTCAAATGAGCAATTTAGAAAGCCATCAGTGTGATATTATTTTAATTTACAGTCATAACAATAATCCTGTTCCGAAAATGGCCACGATTCCCATGGATTATTTAATTATTTATCCAATCAGGAATTATTATTTTTTTTTTCATTTAACTTCGATTACAGCATAGAGCGTCAATTGGAAAATGCTTACTACTAAAAATATTATATATTTATTCAACCCGATGTCTATCGCGCTTAACCCTATTGATAAATTTTGGCCAAGCTTTTGCACCGATTTGGAGCAAATGTGTTAAATTTTGTTCCTAAAAATAGAACAATCTGCTATTAGCGCTATTAATATAGAGATGAGTCTAAGCATATTTTTTTATGGCATAAATTGGCCTGATGCTGATCCAAAAAACAATTTTATTCTGTTATAATTATTCCCAATCTAATTGGTTGATTTTATTTTTAAATTGTTAATTTTTTATTTTTTGAAAATACGGTCTGTGTCAGAAAAAATAACTGTTTTTTTTTCTGGTAACTTCAAGATATATTTCGTTCTGCTTTTTGCTGCGTAATAGTCCCACTCAAGGGTTACGACGTTAACTCAGGTTAGTGTCGTTCAAAAATTTCGCGTAAATGCAACCAAACAAAAATGAGTGAGAAGTACGCGACGCATTTCGAGGCGGTATTTTTTGTGGAAACAAGTCCCAGTCCCCAGACGCCATCCCCATTGAAAATGTGTGTGGAATTACGAACACGCATCTTGCCGGAAAGCCAGTCCACGATTTAAAGCAACTCGTGCGTCAAGTTCGCAAAATCCGGTCCTCTTTGTTGACGAACTACACAGAACAGCTTACAGAACGACTTATTCAGTAATTTCGACTCATAGATTTGCACATATATATACATATATATAATTGGCGCGTACACCCTTTTTGAGTGTTTGGCCGAGCTCCTCCTCCTATTTGTGGTGTGCGTCTTGATGTTGTTCCACAAATACTATGTACATACTTTCATGTAAAAAAATTTAAATATATATCTTTTATACTTCATGAATAATCGCGGCTCCTCTTTTCTGCCACAGACTGCATAATATGCGGCTTATCCTATTATTTTTAAATTCTTAAATTTACTTACTTTTTGAATATATAATATGAAGCCTATCCGGCACTCTTCACCTATTGCCACTCACTAGAAACCAGTGACTGACTTGATAAGCAGACAAACAACCGGCATCCAAAAAACAAAAAGGATACTATTCCCAGTTATAACTTTTTCTTCTTTATAACGGGATATTTAACGTAACCTCATCTTTTCCATCCTACAATTGGCTTATAATTATAAAAACTTAGAGAATACTTAATTAATATAGTTTTCAGCTACATTGCACTTTTTGTAATTGTTTTTATTCGCAGATTTTCATTAGTTTTCTAGACATATGAATATATTTATATATAAAGAGTGGTTAAATTTCTTGGGCCGATGTTAAATGTGAACCACACCTAAACGTCAACGACACCATTGGACTTCTTTCTTTGGGGTTATTTGAAAGAAAAGGTGTATGTCGATAAGCCAGCAACAATTCAAGAGCTAAAGGATGAGATAATGTGGCACATTAACGCCATAGAACCTTAATTATGCCTCAGTGTCATCGAAAATTTGGACCATCGGATGGAGGTGTGCCGCCAAAGCCGCGGTGGCTATTTAGCCGATATTTTGTTCCATACGTAATTGAGCCATACCAATATTAGCATAATAAAGAGAAATGATAATAATTTCTTAAAAGAATTGTATTTTATTCAAAATCAAAACCGGCCCTTGAAACTTAACCACCCTTTATATAACTGGCGGGTAAACCCTTTTTGGGTGTTTGACCGAGCTCCTCCTCCTATTTGTGGTGTGCGTCTTGATGTTGTTCCACAAATGGAGAGACCTATAGTTTCAAGTCGACTCCGAACGGCAGATATTTTTTTTTAAGAGGAGCTTTTTTATGACAGAAGAACACTCGGAGCTTTGCCATTGACTGCCGAGGGGTGACCGCTATTAGAAAAAACTTTTTTTTCATTTTGGTTCTTCAACGAGATTCGAACCTACGTTCTCTTCGAATTCCGAATGGTAATTACGCACCAACCCATTCGGCTACGGCGGCCGTCGTATTTAGTATACATTTGTATAATTTTCTCGCTTTTATTCCTCACAAAGAACACTGTAACTTTGTAAACAACAGCGAAGCTTCTACACATTTCGTTCGCGTTCTCATTCTGCGTTCATAAACAATGAGTAAAGCAAGTAGAATTTTCACGAATAATACACGAGAAATGTCAAAGCGCTCCCACTTGCGCTCGCATGCTGGGAAAGTGTCGTAGCCGTCATAGTATTAGTTGTCGCCGGCGCATTGTTGCAGCGCTCGTCGTGCTGCATTTCATTACATTACACTTCGATCCATTTATCCATCCATAATCGTATCGCAACCCCAAGCAAGCAATCACTACACAATCCGTGTACGTTTGCCGCGAGCCCATTCTCATCCGTCCAATGTCCGGTAGCGGGGCATCTGTAGTACTACAAAACTAAATGAATAAATTCATTAATTCTTTTATAAGAGGCAACTTTGAAGGACTGAACTATAGTTTTACATACATACATATATAAAAATTAGCGTTAATGGAAACTATTTTACTTAAAGTGCGATAATATGAGTAATTAATGTGTTCAGTAAAAGGTATTTAACAAATATTCAAAACGATCTAAAGAATATAAGAGTATTCATCTGTTGATGTGAGCATTTCTGCAAAAACCCTACGCGGCTGTGCATAAACTCCGACAATAAAATTATAAAGTGCCTACTATTCATACGGGTGTCTATGCACGTAACTAGCTGTAGTTTTTCCTCATACCGAGTTGTGTAAGAGCGAGTGTCAAAGTATCCGTGAGTGCACCGTGTGGCTTATTTTCTTTACATACATAAGGTTTAAGTTGCTCTAAAAGAAAATTGTAGCAACAATTGAACATAGCAACGACAAAGTGTCACCTTTTGCAACTCCCGTCTGCACACACACACACATACATATCTCCATTTGAGATTCGAAACGAACAAACCAAAACCAAAGAGCACAACAACAAAGGCCGTAGTTACATTCATACGAGTATATGCAATAGCAGTGGGCAGCGTCTGCAACCCGTGAGTCCATCAGCCAATTAACGGCGATAGTAGCAGCGAATCTATCCATCCACGAGATATCCAAGCAGGAACATACCAACGTACAGGCATTCGCACATACACGAAAGCTAAATAACAAAATCAGCGAACCAAGGTATTCAAGCAACACTCGCTAGGCGCTCACTACTGGCACGATTTGCAATCGTCTCTGCCTCTGCAGCAGCAAACGACAACAGCGGCGACGGCGTCAGGGACACACATTTGCCAGCCAAGTGCGCCGCCTCGATTGGTACGGATTCGCTCGTATCCTCAGCTAAATTTCAGTACTGTTTCGAGGTTGTGTTGCGTTGGTTTCTGTTTTCTTGACTGTTTCAAAAGCTGCAAGCTTCTAATCTTTGATTTTGTTTTGTTTTATGCCTGAGTTGTGTGCAGCGCTTAAGAATTTTTTGCTTCGATATTTATTAATTTCGTTATTATTGAATTTCTATATAAAAATTGCGTTTGCAATAAACAAAATAGAAAATTATTTGACATAAACTTAATGCCACCAAGCGAATTGAGGAGAAGTGCAAAAAGGTGAAAAAACTTGGAAGTCGAATAAAAAGAGTACAAGTGGTGAGCATAAAAAATGTGAAACTAAATGCCGGCAGTGCAATAAAAAAAGTTATAAATGTTGAGAAATGTTAAAAGTTAAAATATAATAAAATAAATAAAAAATATAATAAAAAAAAAGTTAAATCAAATATAAAAAAAAAATATTTTTAAATATAATTCAGTAACAAATAGAAAAAAACAACGATAATTTGCTAGGAAAAAGCATAGGCCAAAATAAAGCATAAAAACAAAACAAAGAACCTAAAATAAGTATTACTCTACTCAACTTATCGCAAAACAAACTGTTTGGATTTAAAAAAAAAATATAATAAAAGCAATTTTCAATACCTGAATACATATAGATCAAGCATACTAACTCTCATGCATTTTAAGGAAGAAAATTGTGAATCAAATTGGAACTAAGTAAATAAAAAATTGAAAAAAGTGCTTAACATCCAGAGAAATATTAAATAACGTAATATTAAAAAGCAAAATAGAGCAAACTTCATTTAAAAAAAGTAAAGCAATAAATGCCAGCTATAAACTCTCCACCGCTGCTTAATTTCAATCCACAAGTAAAAATAATCAAACCAGCTGCGAAAACGGCGCCACGGTTTTTTTCAGTTCAACTTGAGTAGTTGTTGCTATGATTGCCACCAATAAAACTCATATTAAAAACTCGAATAAAAACTGTTTAAAATTCTTGAATTAATCTAATGGATTTGCGCCTGTGACAAGATTGTGACAACTACAAAAAGGTAAGAAAACTAAAAAATATTCAAAAATATTTACAATGCAGAAAAATGTCCAAAAGTAGACAGACCAGACCATTCTTTATATAATGGGTGTTTTTAGAGGTATTTATAGCACTTTTTTTTCAAATAAAACACAAAAATTCAATGCAACCCCTAATATGCGCGAGTTTTAGAGCAATCATCTGGCGGCTCCAATTTCCTATATTTTAAACGCTCTCTCTCTCATCTCTATAATAACGCGCTAAATGTTATCTTTTAAACCATCGCAGGAGTATGATTTATTAGGGTAAACCAATGACTGCAACCAAAAGTAGACCAAAGAAGTCAAGCCACCTGATGCAAGCATAAAATTGGCAGACCTCTTTTTTGAACCGATTCGGTCATCAAAAGCTCAATCCAATGAAATGTTGATTTCACGTGTTTTATGATACTATACTAAAGGATGACCAATTTAGAGGCATCGGATTTTGAATTGAAATGAAACAGATTCGATTCTTTATGAGATTTGCACTTCGGCGTCATGGTATTTTGTGCCCTCAAATAAAACAACGAAAAATACAAATTGATTGGGCAATCTTTACCAATTTGGAATGACTCGCGACTCGCTGGAGTACTTCAGTCAATATCTCTTGAATAACTTTAGCAATGTTGACTTCCAATGCCTCAATCGCAGCTTGTTTATCCACAAAGCATTTAGACTTTACGCACCCCCACAAATAAAAGCCCAAAGGTGCGATATCACACAATCTTGGTGGCCAACTGGTTCCATCATATCATCATCGGTTCCTGTTTCTCCCACCGGAGCATAGGGCCTTATTAAAACACCTCCATCTGATTCTATTTTTTGCCAGAAGCTTGATTTCGTTTCAAGTTTTTCCTGACGTTTCAACTTCCTTCTGGACAGTTCTCCTCCGGCCAACCTTGCGAGCACCTTTGTGGATTCCAATCCAGCGCTTGACAGATTTCATTTGAGTCCTTGCGAAGCGTATGCCCAATCCACCTCTACTTTCGCATTTTATCATGTGAGATACCGGCTGGATTTTGCACCTCTCGTATAGATCGTCGTTACTTATGGTGTTGGGCCACCAGATCTTCAATATCCTACGTAAACATCTGTTCACACAGCTTTGAATTTTGTTTTCGATCCAATTATTTATGAGCCAGGATAGTACATTTGTCTTAAAGATTCGTAATTATGTATGCTGAGGATGCTCGAAGATCAGATAGCTCGGATCTGTACAAACGCGCCGTTCGCTTTATTTATTCTGGCGATAACGTCTACTTTCGCACTGTCTTCAGCGGCATCATTGCTCACTAACCAAGTAGGTAAAGGTGTCAAAATTCTCAATTTGATCACCATTTAAGAGGAACGTGCGGCTGCTAGCGGATCGAATTTTCATGGCTTTCGTTTTCTCGTAATTTATTTTTAGCCCTGCATTCAATGAAGTTGAAGACAGATCGTCAATTTTGTTCTGCATGTCGTTGTGTTTGACGGAGAGATATTAGTTTCGCCGGAATCCTTCGAGCGAGGGTTGTCTGCCACTCTTGTACCTGCTCCACAATGAGACGTAGGGTGTTAAATTAATACCTATACCTTATAATCAGTCATCGGGGAGCTGTTCTTCCTCCCAGATTGCATTGAAAATAGGCTGAAAAAGATTTGCCTTAAATATTTCAACTGGTAGACGGTCACAGCCGGCAGCTTTATTGCTTTTTGTTGGCCTAAGCGCGCGATGAAGACTCTTTACAGAACGTCGATTTTCGTAATTCAGTTGTAAGATTTTTAAACGTTATTGAGACGTAAGTCTTTCCATGATGAAATGTCAATGAATACTGAAAAAAATTATTTATTTATAATAGTTTGGCAGTAGTTACGCGTGATCTGTAAAAACAACCCTATTGGAAAAAATAACTCCAAGCGGAAAACCCTTTATCTCAATCTAATTTTTACTTATACCCGGCGTTATAGTTAGCTTCTGTATAAAGTTATTGCACCCAATTTGACCCTTAAATTCGTATTTTTTTTCTTTTCTGGTAAAAATAAATTTATTTGCTACTTTCTCTGCAGATGTCCGGCTTTGGCGGCTAGGCGCTTGAGATTCCTCAGCGTCCCCTTTGGGGATGACTTGATGAAATTCTCCAGCCTAGATCCCTTTTCTCTCCTCCGCTACATCAACAGCACTGGATGGCTGTAGACGATTTTATCTCCTCCCTTAATCCTTTCACAGGTAGTGGTCCACTTTATGGTATCAAAACGGCACGTAAGTGCTACCATAAAACATTTTAATACAAAAATAGCACGAGTTTTATTCTCATATATTATTTAATTTTATAAGCAATTATAAGTAAAAAGATGTAAAATCAGATACACCCTTATCAGTTTTAAAAAACCACCCCTTTGCACCCTTACATTGAGTGAAGTAATTATCTATTGTTTTAATCATTTTTTTCATCCCAAGATTATTGTCATTAATAATATTTTTTCTCTCAAGCGAGCTGATAATTACCCCATAGAATTTTAATACCCCCTGGTATTTTTGAAACCACCCCTATTATATCCTTCTTACAAAATACAATCAAAAGTGTTCAAAAAGCCGAAAGTTGTTTCTTTTTCTAATTCATATAATCTTTGTCCTATATGAATGTTAAAAAGACTCTAGTAAACTTCAAAATCCCCACACTAAAAAAACTCACCCCCTTTACACCCCTTATATAAAAATAAATCATTAAAATTCCCAAAAAAGCGTAAGAAATCTATTCTTTTTTGCTTTCGTTACTTGCTTCTTGACCTTATTTCAAAAACATTCTAATCAATTTAAGGAGCACCTGATGGCTTAAAAACAACCTTTTTTACATCCCTTAAAAAATAAGTAATAGTCAAAACTTATATACTGATAAAAAAATAGTGTTAATATTGTCAATTTTTTAGCAAAATATAGTTTTTTGATAAATTCATTGAGTTATTTTTTGTAAAAAACTAATTTTTTTATTATAAGGGGTGAAAAGAAAATTCGTTCTCTGATGTGATAGGATCCTCTTGCTTTTGGTGAACTTAAATGATTTAATTATTATTCTTATTGCAAAAGGGATGGGTACTATAGAAAAAGGATTGAACCTTATTAGTGTTTTTAAGCAAATGATAGGGGTAGACAGATTCTTGTTTTTGTGGTTTTGCTAGAAAAATTTACAATATTAACACTATTTTTTTATCAGTATATAAGTTTTGACTATTACTTATTTTTTAAGGGATGTAAAAAAGGTTGTTTTTTAAGCCATCAGGTGCTCCTTAAATTGATTAGAATGTTTTTGAAATAAGGTCAAGAAGCAAGTAACGAAAGCAAAAAAGAATAGATTTCTTACGCTTTTTTGGGAATTTTAATGATTTATTTTTATATAAGGGGTGTAAAGGGGGTGAGTTTTTTTAGTGTGGGGATTTTGAAGTTTACTAGAGTCTTTTTAACATTCATATAGGACAAAGATTATATGAATTAGAAAAAGAAACAACTTTCGGCTTTTTGAACACTTTTGATTGTATTCTGTAAGAAGGATATAATAGGGGTGGTTTCAAAAATACCAGGGGGTATTAAAATTCTATGGGGTAATTATCAGCTCGCTTGAGAGAAAAAATATTATTAATGACAATAATCTTGGGATGAAAAAAATGATTAAAACAATAGATAATTACTTCACTCAATGTAAGGGTGCAAAGGGGTGGTTTTTTAAAACTGATAAGGGTGTATCTGATTTTACATCTTTTTACTTATAATTGCTTATAAAATTTGAATAATATATGAGAATAAAACTCGTGCTATTTTTGTATTAAAATGTTTTACAGTTTATATTCATATTTTGAGATTAAGGGATGAGGGTGGTTTTTCAACACTTTCCCCAGGGTTTACAACATTCTAAGTGTCATTTTTCGATTCAGCGAGGTCAAAGCTGTCAGAAAATGATGATCTTTTACAATCCCCAGTTAGGCCAATTTTGACCGATTTTGTGCATCGTTCTTTCCTGCTTCTAAAAAAAACACAAAAACAACAATTCATTCCTCAACCCCAAAAACTTATCCTTTCCATCCTTACTCCTGCACAATACGCAGCGCATTATTTGCATTGTGATTGCTAAAAGAAGCAAAATCAGTGGCATTGCATCAGTGGCGCCAGCAAGAGGAAGCGGGCGATCGCGGTAATAGCGCAAGCACACGGAATTTAGCGTAGACCTCAGCCATCTGTGCGATCCTTGTGCTAGAAAAATGTGAAACACAGATGGCGCTCCTAGCAGTAAGAAGGCGTTGCTCCTAAGCAACAACAGGTTAGCATTCCCACTACTTAAGACTGGTAGCGGCAGGCTAATCACCTACCCTGCCAGAAATCAAAATTGATAAACGAAACCACGCAAGACTGAGTCTTGTCGAGGCCCAATCCTCCCGAGAGGAGTGAACAAGGAAAAAAAGGTGAAATGGTTGAAGTACCAATCTGACATTCCCGAAATAGCACCCAAGCGCCGTTTTAATACCATAATAAAACCTCCAACCGGCAGATATCTACAGCCAGTCAGTGCTGTTGATGCAATGGAGAAGATTGATGGGGTTTAGGTTGGCGCACTGCCCCAGGCTGTCGAAGAAAGCAGCACTCAGTGACCTTAATCGTCTAGCTCCCAATCCCGGACATTTACAGAGAAACTGCTCAACAGTCTCCTTCTCTGAAAGGTCTCCATAGCTGCTGCAATGGAGGTTAAAGGGTAAACCTAGCTTTTCTGCGTGTGTGCCAATCGTCCAATGACCGGCAAACACAGCAACGAGCTTGGAATTGAATGCCAGAGGGCTTTCTGAGTCCTCCTTTTATTGTACTGGGGCCAAGAGGTTTTCGAAATAAATTACAAATTACATGAAGAAATTGAGCTTAATCTCTTTTGCGTTATTTCCTGAGAAATAAATTGTGCATTTCCCCTTTAACCACAGTCAGGGGGATGCCAATGGCCGGTTAGCAGGTCTCTGAGACCACTTCAGTCCCTTTTTCTTGCAAACTCAACAGCAATTTCATTTCCCTCTATGTTCCTATGTCGTGGAACATACATAGATCAGAGAAGCGAAGTATAGTTAAGGTATAGGTTCCTAAAATTTCACACTTATAATGTGTTCAGACTAAACAGAATAAAACTAAACTAAATAGTTGGAAGAGCGAATTTTCAGTTCGTTGCATATAAGCAACCCGCGGTGGTTTAAGTGGTAATTCCAATACAAGGAAAATTTTCAAATTAGTAAACTTACGTGGAAAGCCTCACTGCATTAAACCCTCAAGCACTTCTTGTGGTTTTCTTTCTGCAATATACATATATGTGTGTGTATATGTGAAAATTTACGCAATACCCACTTTGCCACATTCTTTGTGGCATCAAAGGCAACAAAGCACTTATCGCCGCCATAAAAACTGCCATATTTATTGGGGTTGTCAGCTGCAATCATCAATGGGCAGTCATGGCAACTTCTGCGATTGCCTAGTGCGGCAAGATCATCGCGATTGCATCGATTGGCGGCTATTGAAAAATCCAACTTTAGCGTCAACTTGAAGCTTTTGCTTTGTTTTTTCCTAAACTCTTTCAAATAGTGTGTCATTTGTCTAGTGCGCATTAGGCTTTGCCATTAGCGGTTGGCGCAATTTAACCCCAAAAAACGGAGGGTGGAGAAAATAGTAAATGATCGTTGAAGCATAACTGAAATAACAACAGTGTAACCAAAGCAAAACAGATGTGTCGCTAACTCACAGCAAATACAAGAAAAATAAAGAAATGTAGAACAACATAGAGCAGCATATGCCTGCATATACATATGTATTGATATGTCTGTACATGAATACTTCGCTATGACGAATAGATACTCGCCCACAAAAAGCTCACTCGAAGTTGTGTCGCCTGTTGTGCCTGATGTTGCCTGATTGCAAGCCGCTGCATCGTGTGGGTTTACCTAGGTTGGATATTACTAGACGCATATACATACATACATACTACTAATTTACTTTACATACTTACATATGAACAGTATCGGTAATGCGGAGTTATGAAGCCACATCTGATTCATCCCCGGTTTGAAAAACAGATGAACGCAGCGCAGGCAACTCGGCCAGCTTGTGCGGGCGGTGTTAGGGGATCACTTTGGGGTCATCTGGCCGCACCGCAGCAAAGCACAGCAGATAATCGATACATACGTAACGGCGAGAGAGCCGCGCGGAAATACAATATCACACAATTCTATACTTTATTTACTTAACCAGTAATCGCGGATTGCGGTGAGAAGCACCGGCATAGAAGAAGGGTGTAGCCACAACCATGGCGAGCTTCCCATGATCGCTGGAGCTGCAATACACCGAGTGAAAAACCATATGTGTGCGCAATGGATAATAGCTTAGAGGATGTAAGCGCTGCTCCACCAGTGTGGCGTGACGAGGACGGACGGTGAAGAGAGGAAGAGATTGAAAGATACACATGTATATATCCATATTAAATAGACAAATCACATTACAGTCAATCTACATATAGAACGTAACGCAGCCACAAATAATACCAACAATTTTTCATACGAACATGGGGAAGTACAAATGTTCATATGTTTGCTTTTACATAAATCCCAAAGAAGGAAATTAAAAAATGGCGTTTTCATACAGAATCTAGAGGCGAACTGGAAAGTAAAATTGCGTCTATTATATAATTTTTATATTATATAATGTCAGCCGACTCGCTGCTCCGAGGCCTCGTTACGGACCGTAACGAAAGGTAGCAACAAAATACTAGCAATAGACGCCAAAGACTGTTGTTTTACGGCCATTCAAACCATCTTTCTATGTACAATATACCAATGGAAATTTATAGGATTCGATTTTTTCCAGTCTGCCTATAGATAAGCTGCGACCGAGCTACTACTTTTCAAAGGTACTACTTTATATCCTCTACGAAACACCCTTAACCCTGAGCAACCGAGATAGCTTCTGATTAGCTAATGCAGCCGAATACCTAAACATTTATATATATCAGACGCATATCACAAATAGAAGGAGGAGCTCACACTTTTTGGGTGTTTGGCTGATCTCCTGCTCCTATTTGTGGTGTGCGTCTGACGTTGTTCCACAAATGGAGGGACCTACAGTTTCAAGCCGACTCCGAACGGCAGATATTTTTTAGAAGAAGCTTTTTCATGGGAGAAATACAATCGGAGGTTTATCATTGCCTACCGAGGGACGACCGCTATTAAAAAAAACTGTTTCTACATTTTTGGTCTTTCACCGAAATCCTTGGTCTTTCTCTGAATTCCGAATGGTAGACACGCACCAACCCATTCGACTACGGCGGTCGCCGTAAACAACATTTAAGTTCGATTTTATTTGGACGTTCACAGAAAATTGGTTTAGTCGTTGCATCATCCTCAAGTTATAGCCGAAATATACATACATATGCGTAGATTCTGAACCCGAAAATCCGTCGTACACACACAAACCCATCGGCTACGGTGGCCACATATGACAGTCAGGCAAAAATCTGCTTGTCTAGAGCTGGCAATGGCAAGAGGGCTGCTTGGCAATCTGAAAATCTGAATTTTTATCGTTCAATTAATTCTAAGAACTACAAATACTCTACAAATCCTCCCGAAACCGTGTACATCTGGAAGATGATTACTGAGCGGTGGGCGTAGTTACCTCTAAAGTAAAACTTCTCAAGAATACAATTGCATTCTTTGCCTAATCCTTAAAAAACTGCCAACCAGACGTTTCAGGGCCTCAGTTTTAAAGCCCAGTATTTACTGAAGTTGCATGTGTAGCTGATTTGGAATGTATTTCCCATCCATTTTTCGACATTTGTACTCAGGTTCGGCTTGGTGTCTAAAATACTTCACCTTGTACAACATTGAGAGCGTCATTCCGGAAGGAAAGGAGTCAAAGCTGTACTTTTTTTGTTTGCATAATAACGGCATCAGCTGCTTTTTATTCGGGCCGCCACTAACTTAGCTTAAAGGTACTCATGAATAAAACCTGAAGAGAGTTCCTTCTAGATTAGACTTATTTTTTGTGAATTGTCTTTAAAGACCGCTATTATATTGACCAAATTTTCATACTAAGGCAGATATTGGAAAAATCACGTGAATACGATATGACGACGTACCATCTTTTCTTATATATGTAAACAGCTTTCGACAGTTTAACTCGAAACCGGCACTTCTTAGCGATCGCCGAGTTCGGTATTGGCGATGAGCTAATACGCTTGACGCCGTCGATTATTCACAATTTAAGGAACGTCGTATCAGTTCAAAACGATAAGTCGCGACGAGAGTTCGCCACCCTAAACGGACTCCGGCAAGCGAATGGGCTCTCAAGTCGTCTTTTTAATATTTCTCTTGAAAAGGTTGTCAGAGACTCAGGCGTGAACGCAAAGGGATTATTTCATTTTAATCGGTTCAGTTGCTGGCTTACGCGGACCACATAGAAGCTTTCGAAAGTATATGAATAGCAGCATAAAATATGGACTTAGAAAAAAATGAAGCAAAAACTACAGCGCTTTTTTAACTTCTTCGGACTACGGGCAAAATACTCATTAGAAGTAGTGAAGGATTTTAAGTACATAGGAGCAGCCATTAATCATGACAACAAAATTTCTGAAGAAATTGCTCACAGAATCCTTGTGGCGAACAGCTGCTATTTCTCTTTGTGCAATCACCTAAAAAGCAGAGAGAAGAGCGAAGATTTCACTTTACCGCTCAATTATTATTCTCACCTTGCTAAGTGGTACTGAAACCTGGTCACTCAGAGATGTGGATAAACAGAAGATGTTGTTCTTTAAAAGGAGAGTTTTGCGAAAAATCTTTGACGCGAAATGTGTTAAAGGCGAGTGGCAGAAGCGCTACAATCATAAACTCGAAAAACTGTACGTGCACCCGTCTGTAATAACCACAATAATAAACAACAGACTGAGATTGGCAGGTTACGTATGGGGTAATACCGATTCCCCACCCCAGCAAATACTCTTTGCGAACAGACATAGAGGAAGACCGTCACTGCTTAGATGGATTGACAATGTAGATGATGACGCAGGCTTTGTAGGATTTCGGACATGGAGGACGCAGGCACGAAACCGAGATTATTGGAGGTATAAGGTGCAGCAGGCGAAAATCCGGCCAGATTTGTCCAGCAGCCAATAATGATGAGGACGATTGTACAGATAGTCCAAGAATGATTGACACGCCGATTATCGGTCGAGCAATTCATGAGATAAAGCCAGGAGTATTCGAAAATTGGTTTTACTGAATGGTAGCTGCAGAGCCAGCCGAGGCAGCCATTTGAATGAAGTTATGTTGCACACTAATCGGAAGTCTTACTAATTCTACAGTAATAGAGAAAAAGTTCAAATATTTAAGAGCAATTGTTGTATAGAATTTCCAAAACAAAGCAGCCAATGACCCACCCGACATAAGCAAATTTTAAGGAAAATATTTTTTTTAAATTACCTAAGCTTGTAAGTACAAATATAACCATCACTTTCTGTTCTTAGAAAATAAAAGACTATCTCAAATTTGGCTCACTCTCTAATTTCAACAATTGTTAAACTTAAAAAAGTTATAAGTGAGAATTTTTCGAGAAATTTCCACAAATAATTCACAAAAAATTCTCAAGATATTTTTTTTTGCCCAAAAAAGCTCTTTTACCAGTTTCCGCTTTGCATTGGATTTTTCGCTGCCACAAACGAGGTCAAAATCCCCCAGCAAAAACGAAAAATTGGCTTTGCCACCTGTTGCGAAAACAAACCCAAAAAGAATTAAAGTTTTAAAACAAAAAAATATGCAAATTAAATAGAAACTAAAAACGCTGATGAAGTATTATTGTTTGTTTTTTTTCGCTTGCTTTTCGTTTTGTTATTGGAGTTTTTGTTATTGTTGCAAACTTAACCTACTTCTCATTGCGTTTAGTGGCACACACACACACACATACAAGCACTTGAGTAATAATTATAATAACAAAACTATGATAAAACAAAAAACACATACATATACAACAACAACATGCCCAACAAAACCAGCAAGTAAGTATAATCCAGTTTTAGCGCCAAACTACATTTAACTTTTGATTACAAAATACATCAACAAAAAACACTATAAAATAGTAAAGTTTCAAATTTGGTGTTTTTTAATTTCCTTTTCGCTTTTCTTGTTGTTGACAACTTCTTGATTGTATTTTGCCGCCGAATATTTTTGTTAATGAAAATTTTCGGGCACAAAATTCCAAAGCAAACAACAAATGATGATGCTCAAAAATCCCATACAAACATGTATGTTCTCACATGTACTCGTATGTATGCGTTTGATGAAAACAACATGCCCACAGCAACAACAATCACAATATCAATTAGAAAACACATGTGAATATATTATTTGAGGGGTTATGCACTCGCGAGTGGGCTGCGCTCCGCAGCAAATATGTCGGCGATCGATAAATATGCTCATTTTTCTCAGATATAACAACAAAGTGTGAGTGAGCGATCGTGAGCGTAATCAAATTAGCATTTGCTTTTGTTGCTAGAAAGGCGGGAGGGAGTAAGGTATGAGAGGGAGGTAGCTAGTTGACATGACATGAAGAAAAAGTTAAAATTGTTTACAACAAATGGCAGGGAGTGGGAGACACAAAATCGATGATGGCCGCTGAGAGCCTTGGGAGCGCCTACTCCAATCAACATTCATGCTCAAATTAACGCGGGTTTATATACTATAGAGAATTCATAGCTGAGTGAGTTATGCTATAAAACAATGATATAACTGTTAAGTGAGAAACAGTTAGCTATGCTTGTTTGTGTACAAAATCATATTTATTCCACTGAAATGGAAATGGTGGGTTAGCGGAAGAAGGCATAACAGCAAATGAGTAAGTGTATACATATGTATGTACGAGTATGTATGTAAGTAGTTGATTGAGTAGCGGCGAGAAACCGCTAAACAAATACAATTGTTTGTATATGTAGGTCCGAAGTCACATGAAGTGACAACAAAAACGTCTGTATGAAAGCAAATAAAATTAGAGCCGATCAAATTCACCTGCCTACTCGCCCAATATGTCTGGCCGAGTGCAACAGCACCCGCTGATTGAGCCAGCCAACTCAGCATGGATTTTTACTATTTTTGAATGCAAATGCCATTTTTTTCTGTTGTAGATTGCACTTTCATTGTTGCAAATTCTTCACCTGTTATGAATGAATGATCAACGTGGGTGTTTAGGATAGGTCTTTTCTTTTTACAATATTTGTTGTTGTTGTTATTAAATTTTCTTTTTATTAGTATTTTTTATATTTTTTCTTTTTAGTGGCATTACAGAAGCTACATCATCCCTTCAATTTTGCGTTTCTGGCTTAGCTAGAAAACGAGTAATTCACAAAATAGATTAGCTCATTAATTAAAAAAAATCTAATTTTAATTAAAAAAAAAAAATTAAATATGCTTCAAAATAGTTTATTTATATGGTTTGATAATTTTTCATATTGAAGAATCCCCTCAAAAGTAATTTTTAATCTTGCATGTATTACAAAGATTATAAAAAAATTCATATTTCTGCGCTTTACTCCTTTTAGAAAATCCAAGATGCATACACTTGCAATAAGGCAGTGTTAAACCGTTCGTACTGCCTAAAACCTGTGATGCCAGACATTCTCGAACAAATTTACCCAAAAAATTTGGGAACAATCAATCAATTGCCCAAATCGTAAAAAAATCCCACAAATTCTCAGAGAGTTCAAAACACATTTTTCAGTCGTAATACCAGCATGTGACATCTCGTATATAGAGAGTTGTCAGAATATATGTATGTACAAGGTGGCGCAAAATTGTAATTCTTCGAAAATGTCATCAAAAGGCAAACGCGAAATTGTATGAAAAATTTAGTCTTTATGAACACTCAAATATTTTTCTTTCGATACAACTCCAACCTACAAACTTAAATTTGGCACGACTTCTTTGCATTAATTTTTTTTCCTTTTTCTCTCTTGGAAGCATAGGGCCTCCATCAAACACGGTTCTGAGCTGTTGTTTTTCGCAGTCCCATGTGATACGAAACATCGACCTTCTCCCTTGCGGAATCGCTTATGTTTGCGCAGTGTGTTGGTTTTCTTCCTGCATTTCAGCTTGGTCTTGACGTCGCTGGTAATTGGTTCGGGATCACTGTCTGTGTCGGTTCCCCGCTCTATTCCTGACATCAAACAGCAAGCCTCTCCACTTTCGACTCACGAAAATATGGTCTATTTGATTGTGAGTCGTTCCACTGGGTGAAGTCTAGGTGTATTTTATTGAGCCACCAATGACAAGCTGCAACGACTGGCACGCATCAATTACCTTGCTGACGTTGTTGTTGCGTGATCCGCAATCCTGCACGCCCGTAATTTGCTTTAGACCAGAGTTGTTGTTATCCATTTTCGCATTGAAGCCATCCATGAGGTCGCCTGTGCGAATGGAACTAAGTGTATCGCATTCATAACCAACGTCGATAGCGTCAAATAAATATGCGTCTGGAGGTTTTAAAGGACTTTAAAGAACTTTAGAAAATGGTAATTGTCATCAACGTACACTGCGAGTGAAAATATTGATTGAAGGTATAGTACGCGTGAGCACAATGAACGTTTAAGAGGAACAATTATTCTTAACCATTTACCGCATATGGGTCCATATATGATATTGCACTTTTGATTCTTTTTTTTCAAATTAAATATTATAAAATGATTTGAACTATTTTAAGCTGTCAAATATAAATTTAGCAATAATAATGATTTTATGACATTTCGAAATAACCTCACTTTCGTGCAAGTGGGTGGAAAAGCAAAATTGAAGTGCGATAACAAAGTAAAACGTAATTAAAAAAATAAATAAATAATTGGCGCGTACACTTCTGTTAGGTGTTTGGCCGAGCTCCTCCTCCTATTTGTGGTGTGCGTGTTGATGTTGTTCCACAAATGGAGGGACCTACAGTTTCAAGCCGACTCCGAACGGCAGATATTTTTATGAGGAGCTTTTTCATGGCAGAAATACACTCGGAGGTTTGCCATTGCCTGCCGATGGGCGACCGCTATTAGAAAAATGTTTTTATTAATTTTGCTTTCACCGAGATTCGAACCAACGACCTCTCTGTGAATTCCGAATGGTAATCACGCACCTACCCATTCGGCTACGGCGGCCGCCTTTTGAGAAAAAAAATATTTTCATGGATTCGATACACTCATCTTTCTTGTCGAATAATATATTTTTGTCACTCTCTTTCCATCTAGGAAAGAATGGAATAATGGATTCGCGCTAAACAACTTCGACACTACAGTCTATACAGAAGGTAGTAAAACGAAATGTGGTGTTGGAGATTATATGATTCTCATAGCCTTGAAATTGAGAAATCTCTGCGTCTCCCTAATACCAGCAATGTCTTCTAGGCGGAAGTACTGGCAATTGGGGAAGCTTGTAGGCTACTAATCACAGGTTTCTCTCTTAAGGGCAATATAGCTATTCTTTCGGATAGCCAGCTGCAATCCAGGCACAGGATTCGGCTACAACAACCTCTAAAGTGATGGAACAAAGTAGGAATAGCCGCAATCTGGGTGCCGGGACACCGGAACATTGAAGGTGAGGAAAAAGCAGATAGACTGACAAGAGGGGGATCTGCCTCGCAGATTGTAGATGGCGAGACCAAACGAAATGCAAAATTAGCAGGGCGTTATGGCCCACCTACAACCTCAAGCAATCGTCGACATTATAAACATGAAATGACGGGACACCGGGACGTCAGTCATAACCGGCTTTTGGTCTATCGGAGAACCAAAATAGGCATCCCCCACATCCTCTGCGAATGCCCTGCCCTATGAAAGGACAGAATGTTAACCCTGGGTAAACCGCTGTTCGAGAATCTGGAACAGCTGTCTGGCTTAGATGTCAACAACCTGATAAGGTTCCTGGGCCGCACAATTGGTAAACAAGTTGGTAACGAGGATGTGGCAACAAAATGGTGCGGAAGCTCTAGTTGGATTCTGGAAGAATCTCCACTTAAACCAACCAGCCAACCAATATATTTTTCGCTTTTCAACTGTTTTATATACTTTACAACAAGTTTTTTTAAATGGCTCCGTAAAAACGAATTCAACTTTCTCATTATTTTTCTTTTAATATGTCTTATTGAATAAAGTTTAAGTCAATTAAATAAAGCTATTTCCACAATTTATTTTAACGCATTATTAATTCGTGCAATAAAGGTTAACTGAATTCTGATCAAGTGCGCATCGATAACTGTGTTACACGAAAATCCACTTAAATGTAGCACAAATTTTCCCATTTTCCATTTTATTGAAAATATACAAAATATTCCTCAAATAGGGAAAGAACGATGCACAAAATCGGTCAAAATTGGCCTAACTGGGGATTGTAAAAGATCATCATTTTCTGACAGCTTTGACCTCGCTGAATCGAAAAATGACACTTAGAATGTTGTAAACCCTGGGGAAAGGGTTGAAAAACCACCCTCATCCCTTAATCTCAAAATATGAATATAAACTGTAAAACATTTTAATACAAAAATAGCACGAGTTTTATTCTCATATATTATTTAATTTTATAAGCAATTATAAGTAAAAAGATGTAAAATCAGATACACCCTTATCAGTTTTAAAAAACCACCCCTTTGCACCCTTACATTGAGTGAAGTAATTATCTATTGTTTTAATCATTTTTTTCATCCCAAGATTATTGTCATTAATAATATTTTTTCTCTCAAGCGAGCTGATAATTACCCCATAGAATTTTAATACCCCCTGGTATTTTTGAAACCACCCCTATTATATCCTTCTTACAAAATACAATCAAAAGTGTTCAAAAAGCCGAAAGTTGTTTCTTTTTCTAATTCATATAATCTTTGTCCTATATGAATGTTAAAAAGACTCTAGTAAACTTCAAAATCCCCACACTAAAAAAACTCACCCCCTTTACACCCCTTATATAAAAATAAATCATTAAAATTCCCAAAAAAGCGTAAGAAATCTATTCTTTTTTGCTTTCGTTACTTGCTTCTTGACCTTATTTCAAAAACATTCTAATCAATTTAAGGAGCACCTGATGGCTTAAAAAATAACCTTTTTTACATCCCTTAAAAAATAAGTAATAGTCAAAACTTATATACTGATAAAAAAATAGTGTTAATATTGTCAATTTTTTTAGCAAAACCACTTGGTAAAAATAAACAAGAATCTGTTAGCCCTTTGTCATATTACAAAACTACCCCTATCATTTGCTTAGAAACACTAATAAGGTTCAATCCTTTTTCTATAGTATCCATCCCTTTTGCAATAAGAATAATAATTAAATCATTAAAGTTCACCAAAAGCAAGAGGATCCTATCACATCAGAGAACGAATTTTCTTTTCACCCCTTATAATAAAAAAATTAATTTGGGAAATTTCGTAATTTCCGTAATTTTCGTAATGAGGGCATTTTTTCGAGAAGAGAAAGCACTGCAAGATCTAATGAAAGTCTCTCCATCCGCGCAAAAGCCACGTTATCAGTAATTTTGTACGGTAATCACGTTGTTTTTTAGCTTTTATAGCATATTTTATTTCTGGAATGTAATGGCACTTTAAAGTTGTAGGAGACATTAGCACCGATAACAATGTCATCCTTCAAATCCAAAGGCGAATCTGTCTTGCCAACAAGTGCTACTTTGGACGAAGTAGACAACTAAATAGTAAAGTGCTCTCTCGCGAGCAAAACTAACAATTTATAAGGCTCTCGGGGGCATGACGGGCATGACCGTCCAAACGTATGGCGCAGAAGCTTGGACAATGGCAACATCCGATGAAGCGTCCCTTGGAGTATTTGAGAGAAAGATTCTGCGAAAATATGTTGGACCTTTGCACTCTGGTGACGGCGAGTATCGTAAGCGATGGAACAATGAGCTGTATGAGCTTTACGACGCCAAAGACATAGCCCAGCGAATAAAGATCCAGTGGCTGCGTTGGTTTCGTCATGTCGTCCGAATGAATATAAACGCTCCGGCTCTGAAAGTATTCGATTCGGTACCAGCTGGTGGTAGCAGAGGAAAAGGAAGGAAAGAAAGAAAGAAAGATAGATCAGGCGGAGAAGGAGTGGGTTTCAGTTTGTGTGTCCAACTGGCGCCGGTTTGCACGAGAAAGAAAGGACTGGCGCGCGCAGTTAAACTCGACCAAAATCGCGCAAGCGGTTATCGTGCCAGTCATTAAGAAGAAGAATGGCACTGTATTGATGAAATGTCCTATTTTTAATCCCCTTATTCATTCTAACTATTTGACCTTTAGAATAGTATCTGGAATATCTTCATAATCGTCCCATAGAAAGCCCAACTGGCCTGTAATTACTAGACAGCCAGTAATATTCCCATTTAAACGCTGATTACTTTTCAACTTCGATTCCGATATGGTTCGTAGAAGAAGTACTTAATAAATATGAACAGTGAAAGGTGTAAGCCAAATTGGAATGCCTAAATTTCTTAGCCTTGCGGTAACTTTTACTGTTCAAAGTGGTCATTGGCCACTAAGCATGCGTTGGCTTCAATGGATTAAAAAGAAAAAAAGTTGTGAATAAACTTTTACTGGCTGGCTGATTGACTGACGAACTGGCTGAATTGTTGCTGATGAACGGATTTGAAGGCACAAACACTAGAAACAGTTAGACATGCGTACGAAGAAAAAGTTACGCACGCACACTCACAAACAAATGGTCGATTTCATGGTAGTAGATATGTATGTGTGTGCATTGCATGATTGACCGACAGGCTGCTAGCTGATAACTGTTAGCTCGCTTTCTTGCTGGAGACATAAACATAGCTGCGCATGCGTCCCAATACGGCTGACTTGGGCAATACTCGTGGTGGTAGCGGAGGCTACACAAATGCATGCATACATACATACTTACATTTAAAAGCGCAAATGAAGCCAAGAAACGGTTTTTCAAAAACACCAACTAAAATACAAAAACAAGGCGACGGAGAGTAGTTTGCTTTTGCCAAGTCAAACAACGAAGAGAACAAAGCCGGTGAATGAAGCGAAGAGTGTGAAAAGTGTTGAAGGAAGCAGCATATCGTACTTAGCAGAAAGTCAAAGTGAGGGGGAGTAGAACGATATCAGCGCAACAGGTACACACAAGGACAACAACAACGGGAATGAATGCTAAAAATTATGGTTCTGAAATGTTGATATCCACGGCGCGCATAAGCTCAGCACCAGATACGTGCATGCATACATTTGTATGTGTGCGTGCACTCGGTAAACATTAACGCAGATCTGTTTTGTTGTTGTTTTGGCACAGCAGTTACCCATATTGACATTTGTATTCCAAGCACGCTGATAACATTCAGTGAGTCCACGAAGCGTAGTAGTTGGCAAAGCGCGTTGAAGACTTCGAGAACACGCGTGCATTTCAAGTCAGACACAAACGCACCGCGATCCGGACAAGTTTGAGTGGTGCGCATGCGTGGTCAACGCAACGTAGTGCGTTAATCCAACTTAAAACCCGTTGACTCCGTTTCACTGTGCTTGTATGTATTTCCTATCTTTTCATATGATTTCTTAGTAGTTGAATGCTTTCATTTCCTTTGGCGAACTTTCTTCTGCCACAGCGCTTTTTCTAGACAGCCAGGCAAGTTCGATTATTCCTCGGTTAGTCTGCTCGTTTGGCGAACCGCACAGAAAGACTTCAGCTCTAGCGTAGCATTCATTCATATATGAGTGATTTTGTTGCTGCTGTTGTTTTGCTTTATGTTGCTGGTAGATTGTCAACAGAGTCAAACATCAAAAAACATTTTTGCTTCCCGTGCCAGCAAGCCGGCAGTCAAGCATTTTTACCTACGCAGTGTGCGTCCTCGTACTTTGTGCGCCACCTCGCTTCAGCAAGGCCTTGCTGTGCTCGCACCAGCATACATTTCAGCACTCTCTTCCGCTCTAAGTCTGCCATCGCGCATGATGTCCGCGACGTCCACTATTTCTCCTCTTTTCATTACAAAACATAATTTGGTCAGTGACCTTTTTTGCCTCATTTCTTCACAGCGACGCACACACGCTCGCGCTCAACGTAGCGGCGCGTCGCATTGTCTCCACGTTTTGTGTGTGTTCCACTTTTTATTTGTGTTGTTACCATCTTTTTTCCTTCCATGCGCTCAACTTTACCGATACTTCTTGCTAACTAATTTCTTTGGCTGCTTAATTCTTGCATTCATACCTTCGTAGCTCGCCTGTTTGTTTGCTTGCCTCGGTGAGAGCTTATGGTAGAATATACCTCTGTAGCTTCTTTCTTTATCTCTCGTTTTATTTCGTTTGTTGTTCTTTCTGATTAGTACTTTTGCCCTCTGATTTTTTTTTTTGAGAATACTCTTATTTCCCGTTGCCGCGCTGAACTCCGGCTCTTGTCATCTCTGGCGTTTCGTCAGCTTTTGAGGAACCGGAGAAAGTGGGTTGGGCTCTTGTATAAATGTGTAAAAAGAAAGAAGCACAAGTTGCTACTACAATGACTTATGCGGGTCGTCCGGATTCGCAATGGATACAGATTGGCGTTATTTGATTAAGAGGGTTAAGGACTTGCAATTAGGCAAAAGAAAAAATGAACTTAAGTGAAAAGTAAACTGTGAAGATACGTATCCGGCTATTTACTTGTACCTACTTTATATATAAGTGCATACATACACACATTTGTACACAGAGAGGAGATGTGTGGTCATGTTTATAATTCTTAAAATTCTCAGACTGAGGCTCAAGTTAAATAGATGAAGTAAGACAGTTTTTCCTGGCAGCGATTATGCCTTGGAAAGCAATGGAAAACCTCCTAGTACATCTTTGTCACGAAAATTTTAATCCCAAAACTCAACTGCCTTCCAGAAAACTGTGAGAGAAACTTGGCTTAAGACATTAAAAGCGATGTACGCGTTAACTAAAAACAAGTGACTGTTCCAATAAGAGACCAATGGAGAAATCGTATAACCAATTTCAGTTGGTCATACACATCAAATGCTCCGAAGAACGCTTGTAATGGCAGAATTGAGAAGGCTGATCGACAAAAATGTTCAAATGAAGCATTTCTTACTGTTATATAGGAATTGAGTCTCCGACGTTGGCCGGTTTAGCCGAATAGGTTGGTGCGCGACTACCATTCGGGATGTTCGAATATCCGTGCTTGAAACAGCAAAATGGAAAAGTTCTTCAAATAGCGGTCGCCCCTCGGCAGGCAATGGCAATCCTCCGAGTGTATTTCTGCCATGAAAAAACTCCTCATAAAAATTATTTGCCGTTCGAAGTCAGCTTAAAACTGTAGGTTCCTCTATTTGTGGAACAACAACAAGACGCACCCCACAAATAGGAGTAAGAGCTCTGTCAAACACCCAAAAAGGCTGTAAGCGCCAATCTTAATATGCGGAGCTAGTGCTCTAGGGGCGGTTTCGATGTGTAATCGCTAAGCGAGCAAAATGACACTATGATGATAAGAACGAGTTCCCGTGCGATATTATAGGAAACGTCTGGAAATGGTACACCGGTTATAAAATGCGATATCTCATCATTTCGTTAATAATAACACTCTCTTTCCTTATTTGGTTTATTATCTATGGAACAAGCAATAACACCATGTCAATGAAAACTGGAAATTCTGCCAATTTCCAATATCGAACAGTAAGTAAATTCCATGGTAATAAAATTTTGAAGAAATATCACTGACTTTTAAAGGCTGTGGATGGACCTATGGAATGATAAAAATTATGGGCTCGGTTCCAAACTGAAGAAAGGCATGTGCAGACGACTCCCGCCCGGACCAGCTATAGATCGCAGTGGCAGCGAAAAAACTAGTGCTGGCTAATCGTATAATTAAATTTTGGCAGATAGCAGAAGAACTTGAAGAATGAATTTGACAAAATTTACGTTCACATTTGCAACTTGGGTATCGCGAATACTCACAGCGCTCGGCAAGCAGCAACTAATCGTTGTCAGAGTTATTGGGACGAAATTTTGATTCGTTAGTATGACTCGGATTTCGAGCAAGAGTCGATACAGGGGATAAAAAAATAGAGCCCACAAAAGAAATTTAATGTGAAGTAGTCGGCGTCGCAAATTATGGCTGCTGTTTTCTGTGACAGCGAACAAAGTGCTTGCGGCCTATCGTGAAGCTTGGAAATAGTACCACTAACGTCAAGGCATAAAATTTATAGATGCAGTCATGCGACATAACCACTTAAGGGACATACCCATGGACTAGAGTCACATTTTATGTTTCAAACAGGCATGGAGTAAAATTTCAAAAAGGTGCCAAAAGCATTCATGTTTTCTTGCGTCAAGTGAGGTTAGATAAGACGTACTGCGCTTTAATCAGAAGTTCTCTCGGTGGCCAAAAAGACCAATTGTGATACTCAGCATAAAATTTATTTACTCAGACCAATCCCTAAATGTCCTTAAACCATTCGGACTTTTTGAAGAACCCAATCAAAAGAACGATAAATCTTCCAAAGAAACGGTACCTAAACATCTCAGATCATTGAAGACTTGGATGGCCCGAAATCTTAAGTTCATTTGCACAGAAAGTGTTGCATGGATTCTACCACCTTTTCATCTATGCAGCTTCTACACAGATTGATATGCGGAACTCTGAACCTGTTGTTAGTCATTGGTCTAGCCTTTTCCTCAGCTTGGTTTCGCAAATTCTTTCCTCGCCCAGTCGTCTGCTAGCTCTTACCCCGAAACATCTCTGTGTCCCGTTTTCAAGAATATATGGACGATGTAGAGATTGTAGGAGTCTTCGAAATTTTTGGAAACACATCAAATTAGTCGTCGCCGACTATGTCGTCCACGTCATAGGAGAGTTTTGAAGGCAAGTAGTCTAACATGCTTACAAAGTCTGCCATCATGTCGTCCCTATAGAAGAAAGCATAGAAAACAATACAATAGTCTTGAAACCTACAAGCTTTTCTCAAAGAGAGTTGCTGAGAGGAGAATTCAGATTATATTCCTACGTCCAGTAAGCATCAATGAAAAGTGCAAGTTGAGCTCGGCAGCTGCATCAACCTTACTCGTCTACCCTTGAATCATTTCTTGATTTGTAAAAAATAGCTTAGCTACGATACAGAAATAGGCGAAGTCACAACTACAACATATCGCCAACGGAGAGCCTACAGAGTGTGTGCAAATATGAGAAAATATTGGTCAATGAAAATTTCACCAAATGTTTATGGTTTTCTGTATTTATAATAAAATCTCAAAACAGCGAATAAACTACTACATTAAATAATTAAATTTCCTGCTATTCGCTTGGGCTATTGACTTCTTCGCACACATTCAGCACCGGCACAATGCATGCCATGGCCCTAATAACCACAAGAGCCTAAAAGGATTTGCGCAGTTTTTTTTTACACTTCTTTTCTTCATAAGCAGTACTTGAATTGGATTTGCTAGTTGGATCGATAGTTTCAGTGGCTTCGGCTTCGGCGGCTTCCTTCTTCTACAAATGCACAGACAACGCCTTGCTGCACTTAAGCCTTCCGCAGGCAACCGCACTGCCGCCATTGTTGCATCCACATGATGATGCACTTAATTCAATTAGCAGTGTGTGGCATGGGGCATGTAAGGTGCGGTGAGGGGTGTATGGTGCGGTGTGGCATGACCGAGTAGCTGGTCAGCCAACAGCAGCAAGAGCCGCCTGGCTAAACAGGCGAAGCACCGCGCAAACAGGCAAAGCCCAATGTCCCCATGGCTGCGAGTGTTTGTGTGTGTGTGCGTACATATAAATGTGCTATGGCGCGTAAAAAAGGCATAGAAATGCAGTAAAAAATTAAAATTGCTACTTCCTATTTACATACAAATACACATGCCACACGTGTGTGCTACAGTTGCTTTCCAATTGCCCTCAGTTGTGGGCCAGCCGATGGTCGGACGCGCTGATAGATGCCGCCATAATGCAGGAAAAAGGCTGAATGTAATGGCTTTTTATTACATGCGGGCAGAGATATACATACATACATATGTGGGTTTAAGAGGCATACACACATTTCTGCATACATACATATGTGCCTATGAGTGGGTTTTTTACGTGCTTGTATACGTGGATGTTTTTGTTTTTTGTTTTGTCGGCGAAAAGGCAAAATCGGCATTTATTATTGAAGGAGAAAAATACTCTACCCGCTGTGTAGTGGCACTCTTTGTAGGTCAGAAGATACGTATTCATAGGGGTTTTCGTATTTTTTAGGTTCGGTTGATACGCTAGAAAAATGTGCGAATACTTTTGTTTCAATTCTAATACTAAAAACATTTGCCGAAGTGCATAGAACTATGAGGGGCGGGATGTGATTAAACCAAATTAGCAAAATACTGCACCCTACGACTTAATTACTTGTATATGTATATGTACATAAGTACATAAATACAATACAAATTTTGGAGTTAATCAGATTAGTTCAAAGAGAAAATTTTAAGACCTGTTGTTGTTGTAGCAGTAATACAAGCCCCGTCAGTGTCCGGTCGTCTTCGTATAGCTCATCTAAAGGTAGGCCCAGGAAACATGCTGTTTCGTCCGGTTGGGTCCAGAGAGAGAAGCGTGTTATTGAGATGAGTAGGTTTTAAGGGGCATGTGAAAAGGTGGTCAGGTTCGTGCGGGACGCCTTCACATGCCGGACATATCTTTGGTATGTCGGGTCAATTCTGGATAAGTAGGAGTTCAACCTGCAAAAATATCCAGAACGTAATTGTGTCAGAAGACCTGATCATCTTTCTGTTCAATTCCACACATTCCTTGTTACCTGGATAGATCTCTGTTATCACGAGTAAAAATAGCGCCTTCGATACGTTCCTTCTCTGCCCACTATGTTTGGGTACTGCTCGCTTGACGAAGACTTTACTTGCGAAAGGAACAACAAAATAAAACTGATATAACTTACTATCTTTAATGCAGCCAACTCCCTTTGTAGAGAGTTTTATTAGACCGCTTTCATACAGTGCGACTTTTGTTGTTTCAACATTCAGAATTCTCTTTTCAGGTGAGAATTTCAATTGTTAGTTTTTAGTTCATAACCAGCAACAACATTGAGGAGAACGAGAGCACGAGTACTAACACATGACCATCGACCGTCAGCGGTTGTTGTTGTAACAACACAAAACATTCCCCGTACTTTGTTTAGGAATACGGCTTAAGTGGAAATCATTAGTCGAATGTAAATCCGGGTCGCTCTGGTAAAGTAAAATCGACTAAAATGTCAAAGCCGATGTCGATAGGTTTATGTAGCTGGAATTTGTGATATCGATCATTTTTTTTATGTAAATGATTGAGTTTACGTTTGGCTTATTAACCTCAAACTCTAGTTAAACTTAAAAACTATTTTATACAAAAAATATACAGATTTATTTTACCTACATGTTTACTTGTTTTATTCGAACCTACTTCATGAGATATAAGAAATTAGGAAACGTTAAAAAAAAATACTGGTACGTGTCATTTTCATTGATATATGTAGAACTTTTTCCCGCCTCCTTGTGCCATTTCAATTTTTATCATCAATCAAAGATATAAAATTTAGGTGCTAATTGCTGGGTGAAGCGTGAAAACCGGATGAGCATTTTCTGACGCACTCTTTAAACTGTATTTATTTTTAGCATCACCAAAAATAATGTAAGTAAATGGGTTACAGACAATCCAAAATTTTTTTCTATGCCCGCTGTTTAAACCTCGACATTAAATTAAATTCCTATTTATGCTTTCAAGTCTCAAATCTCCAAAAATTCTTGGATCGGTAGTGGTATGTTTTCTTCTGCTTACTAGGCCATTAATTCATTGACTTGTCTTTTTTTGTCGTTTTCAAAAACAATATTTTTGAATCTCTCTTTAATGAATTCTTCACAATAGTTCTAAATTAATTTTGTTACATTTTTTGCAAAGATTGGCATTCATGGACTTTTACGAAAATGTATTTGAGTAAAGGACTTCGGACAACAGAAAATATTTGTAGGCTCAATTTTCTTAAATATAGGGTAGGCCATGTAAAATTTGCTTTTTAAATCGGCTATAAAAAAACGAATCAATATTTTTTCAAAAATTTTTTTTTTTTGAAGATTGAACATTGTCATTTATGAATAAGAAATAATATCGTTCAAATGACTGCCACGACTGGCTTTACAGTAGGCCATTCAATCAATCCAATTTTTAAGCACATTTTCGATTGTTTGGGCTCCAATTTCATGAATGGCAACTTCGATTTCGTGTTTTAAAGCATCAATTGTCTCTGGATGGTTCGCATAGCATTTGTCCTTAACGGCACCCCACAAAAAATAGTCCAACGGGCTTAAATCACAGCTCCGAGGCGGCCAATTGATATCGGAATTCAAAAACGGTACCCAAAAGTTCGAGTGTAACTTTAGCAGTGTGACAAGTTGCACCGTCCTGTTGAAACCAAATTTCGTCCATGTCATCCTCTTCAATTTTTGGAAACAAAAACTTGTTGAGCATGTTAAGGTAACGCTCGCCATTTACTGTAACCGGGGAAGAAGAAGAAGACTCACCACTTTGGAAATAGGTTTTCAATATTTCCCAATTTTGTTCAAGCGTATAGCGTCCCATTTCGTAAATGTCAAACCTTTAAGTAAATTATGAACACATTTGACATGTCATTTGTGCTACCATTCTCAAAAAAATAGGTGGTTCAAAAAGCAAACGCTATATGGCCCACCCTGTAGTTACTACATCGCTGAATTTCCAAAATTATAATTCCCATAGATTCTTCTTAAAGTGTTATGCCAGGTCCGCAAGAAATATGTTGCAAGAATTTACGCCAGAATTCATCTGTGACCTTATTTTTACTCCTTCAGACATCGACCAAATATTCCTTATACTCCTCAAAGGTACCCCTCTTGAGATCACACACATCCTCCCTTACTTATACTCGAGTACCACGAAAAGCAGAAAACAATATCCGACGAAAGGCCGCCCCGTGACGTTGGCGTTTCTGCTGAAATGTTCCATGATTCGAACCATCGAACGAGGAATCTCGAATTTTGATACAGAGACGCTTCTGGTGTTATAAGTGTAGGCCTTCTCCATTAAAGATATACATATATTCGAATGAACGAAACTCTACTCATAAAATCGGCAAACATTTCGTGTCACGAGTTAAGCAATTCAGCAAGTTACCACTTCAAAAGTGGATGCGCTCATGGCTCCAGTCACACATGACAACTGACAAATAAATAACAAAATTGTTCTATCGACACCAAAAAATGAAAATAACATAGACCTACATATATAAATTCTAAATTCTTTCAAAATCAACAATATCGGTCTTCTATAGCCTATACCATTGTATGTATCTAACTAAAATCACAAGCCTTTTTGTCGTACACTCTCTTTGCTTATCCATACAACGCACACGCGCTAACCTCATCCCCACAGGCAGCGCTGCCCACGCAGCCCCATCGCATAGCAATAACGTCAACAACAACGATTCGCTTGCTTGCTGGCCTGACCAAATTTAATCCTCTCAAAGAGGATTTCTTCTTGCTTTTTGCACGCGGCACCAAACGTTAATTGTATGTAAATTGACTAAGAGTAAAAAGCACTCAAAATACAGGAACAATAACAACAGCACTTTTGTGTGCCGATAACAGCAGCCTGTCGAATGCATATACATATGTATACAAAAACGAACAGCAGCAACAAGGCAGCGTCCACTATCACGAAAGCCACGAAAACAAATACATACAACTATAAACATTCATGCACACACACATCTATATATGCATATAAATACATACTCGCCTGTACTCATGAATAAATAGCTTTCAAGGAGAATGCAGGAAAGTCACCTCTAAATAAATTTTCTGTTATACAGCAAGGCGCATAACAACAAAAGCAACAGCAACGAGGGCGGAAAACAAAAACAATGCTGGGTACTATCCGACCGCTGCTTAGCAAGGAGGATGGTGCAAGAGAATGACATATTGTATTTAGTGGTGGTGAAAGTGGCGGCTGAGGTGGTGATGTATGCGTGAGTGTCGGGTTGAGAAGGTTTGTTGTTATTTTTGCGGGAATTTGCTGAAGATAAGCGCCGAATAAACACGAGTTGTATTGAGTGTACAATAAAGAGGAGGACATATTGATTAGCTGGTAATAGTGAGGAATGTGGATGAGACCGCAGGAAATGCTAACGCGCTACGGTGGCAAGGCGAATATTAGCCGAACGTCAGACGCAATGCTGAGCTAGTTAATAAATTTTATCAGCAACGAAATGGACAGACGTAAACGAAAAAACGCAAAAATATGCATAAAATGTATATGAAGTCGTTCATGATACTGCATTTTCATGGCGGTGGCAGTGAGTGTATGGCAGGAGAATAGTAGCAGTAATACGCTTTGCTCGTGGGGATATGACGCGTGTCGCCTGGCGGTAAGAGATACAGACCAATAACTAAGAGCATATATACATACATACTTCTTACTTTAACATCCCACTAAGCGGTTGAAAAAAATTCTCAAACTTTTGATGATTCATAATTATAATAGCCATTAAAAAGCTCCTCATAAAAAAAAACATGTGTCGTTCGGAGTCAGCTTAGAACTGTAGATCTCTCCATTTGTGAAACAACATCAAGACGCACCCTACAAATAAGAGGAGGAGCTCGAGTACACGGGCCAATTATTATTATTTTTTTAATTATCGTTTAAAACTAAATGTTTTCTGACAAAATGTTGGTGTGTTTAAGTAAAAGTAGCCATCTAATTTAATTTGTAAGTTCGTTTATATTTATTAACCTCGTTTCAATTTGTTTTATTTAGTTTTTAAAATTTTATTTTACTTAATTTTTTTATGTCATTTTATTTCGTTTTACTTTATTTTGTTTTGAATGGTTTTGTATTATTTCTTTAAATTTACTTTTAGTTCTTTATCCGTAAGCACGAATTATATATTATTTTAGTTCGATTTTAGTTTTAACTTAATTTTTTATTTAATTTTAGTTAATTTTTTTTTTTTTTTTTTTTGTTTTTTACTTATTTTTTTATATAATTTTTTTTTCACTTTTTTTATTTTTGTTTTATTATAATTTTTTATTTTTTTCCTTTCATTCGATTTTTTTTGGTTTCTCAAAGTTGCTTTTAAAAACTGGGAAATGGTAAAAGGAACCTAAACGGCAAGTACCCATTTCAGTGATTTTTGTGTATACACTTAAAATACATAGTAAGTATGTATACATACATATGTGCATGCGCATTTCTATGCGCCTCTACTGAAAGCTGATGCAAGCAGCAGCAAGAGTGTAGGGCAAAGAAATGATCGCAAGACAACAACTATGCCTTCATATACACACGTAGATGAGAGAACACATACCCCATTACCGGAATGGGTGGTATATGTAGCCACCAACAGCAGACAAGTCAAATCGCTCTCCTACACGATCCTCATTCGTACGCAACGCGCCTGGCACACGAAGTTCACTTTATTGTTTACTTGCTCCTTATTTGTTGCTTTCGTCGTTTTCTTACTTATATACATATATAAATATATGTATTTGCAAACAACAGCCATACAATTACACATGCAAACCAAAAAAGGAAGAGCAAGTCAATGAAGAAATAGTTTGACGAGAAAAAAAAAATAAATGGGTGGGGTGGCTGGATATGCAATAAAGATCCGCGATTGCTGCTTTCCTCAGACGATTGTTGAAGAGCAGGAAGCGCTATACTGAGCATGTGCACTTATAAGCGTATGCTTGTGTCAACTTTTATGTACAATATATATACATTTGTATGTATGTAAAGTCGTCTATGCTCCTACTTTATATCAGCATTCATTCGAGTGTCACTCACTCACAACAGGAGGATGCGATTGTGCTGAGGAAGTCGAAATGTAGATGCAAACAGTTGTGGCAGCAAGAGGAATTTTAAATAAATTTAGTGAGTGTGTGCATAAATATAGAAAGTGTAGGCGCAGAATGTGGTGATTATTTGTTTGTTGGGATCGTCAAGAGGATCATCGATCGGAGATCGTTGTGCGTCCGTCGTCTGCATGGATCTAGGTCAATGCATAAAAATAAAAATATGTGTGTATATGCATACAATAAAACATATGGCCGTGTGTTTGTATGTTTGCTTTACGTGAAAGGCGAAAAGGAGACGCAATAAACCGTTAAACAACCTGAATTAATTTAAAGTGAAACAAAAATTGAAATGGAACTCGATTCTGGTTATTTCTTGAAAGCATATCAACATACTTTGGAGAGCAGAATGTTCCCCAAGAGGCTGCAATGGAATGTAACTACAGCAAATCGAATGTGAACGTTAGGATGGAAATTTAAGGGTGAATGTAATGGGATCAGTAGCGCCTGTTCAATTAGATTTGTAGTTCAATAGGATTTGTCGTTGTCATGACCCCATAGTCTCAAACTATTCTAGATACACATATATAGGTATATGTATATATACATATAATTGGCGCGTACACCCTTTTTGGGTGTTTGTCCGAGCTAATCCTCCTATTTGTGGTGTGCGTCTTGATGTTGTTCCACAAATGGAGGGACACCTACAGCTTCAAGCCGACTCCGAACGGCAGAATTTTTTATGAGGGGCTTTTTCATGGCAGATGCCTACTTATTAATTTGAAATCTCTGCAGTCTCGATGTTCTATTTTGTCTTTATCTTTCGTCTGTGATGTTATTAAGGCAAAAGACAGTATTTTAGGGCCTTATTATATTTATTAAGGATATTATTCCTGTTTTTAGTTTGTAATTTTTTTCTACATGCTGGTTATTTGAAAATATTTTCTGCGATTAAAAAAACTGAGGTTGTTCTTATGTTGCAATCGGAAATTAATGCGCTTGTTCGGTGGTGCAGTAACTCTGGCACCTCTCTAAATATCAAGAAATGTTTCATGTTCCTTTTGCCAAAACTCAAACTTTTCAATCATCTTCTGGCATTGCTAACACTTTACTTCAATTTGTTCATGGTCTTTGTCTCCCATTTTTCATTCAATAGTCACATTTACTTTATTGTATCCACTTCTTACTTAATCTTAGGTTTTATACGGTCATCCTTACACTCTCAAATTACTTTTTACTTCCTTTGTTTGCTCTAGAGCAGAATATGCAACATTTATCAGGAGGCCTTCAGACGAATTTACAATTGGGAGTGTTGGTGATTCTTAAATATGTTCACAGGTCGTTAAAATTCCTAAATCTTATCCCTTCCTATAATTGCCATTTGATTTTAATCAACTTAAAGTCTCTAGAAAGTAAAAGATCTATACTCTCACTGTCTTTTGTTTTTAGTGTAATAAGAGGAGAGATCGACTTTCATATTCCGCTTGACTTTTCGGTGTCAAAGATTGAATTTTATGAATTTCTGAAATCTTTTTTTTAAATTTAGTTATTCAACTATCGGCAGAAATTCAAGCTCATATTAGCTCTAAGCGCTCTGTAAAATCTAGTATTATGTTTTAGACTTGAAATAAAGGAAAAGGTGTTCTAGATTGCCTTTCCTTTCTGGAGCGGGTGTTGTTGATTACCCCTCCTCCTCTCTGTATGCAAGGAATGCCCCCATCATGAGAGCTCTGACAGAATGCAATACTATCTACAAATCTTGTGAGATTAAATTTGCTCTCTTTTATTTTTTGACACTCTTTCATTAAACCTCTTAGTTATGCTTATAAATACAATAATTGTTTTATAATATTTTGTTATGTTGTTTATGGAAGCAATAGTCTACACAAGACTGTAGTGTTAATGATGATGATGATGATTAATGTTTTTTTTATATTTTCTTCAGACTGATTAAGATTATTAGACCTCTTCTATTCGCCATTTCCTCGTTCACTATCTCTATGCTCGATTAAATTGACAAAAAATGTGCATGCGAAAGCAACAACAAAGTTATCGAGTAAGATTCGTCGCTAGCGAGTATGGCTATGGCTTATTAGACGCACTGCCTTACCAACGCATGTAATTTAAGGGAGTTCTCTCCCGCGTTGCCGACATATGTTCATTTGTACCAGTTGCTTCGTCAATTGGCCACTTGCTGAGTCTTGACGAAAAGAAAAGGCCTATTATTATATTTTTTGTTAAATCATCTGTATTATGCTGTAAGACATTTTATTGTTTATTATCTAAAACACAATTTTCTTTTAATTGCAGGTATGTTGGGTTCAATAGCCTTGTGCTGACTATGAAACTAAACCGGGGACTTACAGTTGCAGGTAGAACACGCAAAGCAAGGGCAGGGTAGTACTACTGCAGCAGATCACTTGGAACAGCGGTAGTTGGGCCAATTCTCTGCTCTGGCGTTGTAGTGTTGTGAGAACATTAAGATAACTTACAAGGATCAGAAGTTCGCATTTGCTCTTATAACCGGTTCAATGTCATTCACGTCTTCCAAAACTATGTACATATTATATTCGTATGTACATCCAAAACTAAACCTTCTTTCAGATCTGCAAAAATTCGTCGCTAGAAGCGCCACAAAAAAAGATTGAACATTTTTAGTAAGTGATCACACACTAGCAAAGGTCGCGGTAAAGTTCTAACTGGTATTTAGGAGCTTCCGGGACTGTTGGATTATGCACTCTCACCTCCAGCTTTCACCAGAGAGCGTACCTTCCAAGAAAGAGTAAGAACGAAGTTGCCCAAATAAAGAGGTGGAAGATACGATGTAGCACTTCTGTGCTGCTGCCCTGCTCTATCCAGACAAGGATTCACAGAAAATTATTTAATGAATTGGAAGATCTCAGCACTGTGAAGTTCAGGTATCTTCTAGAGTTGTTCAACAGTTCACATTGGTTTTAGAGAGATCAAGAAAAGTTCCCCATACGACATCCCAGTCGGCTATGAGTCTGAGTGTAGACAGCCGCTGCAACTTAGCTTAACGTACAAGTGCATCTATGCTGCAAAAATTAGTCCCCTAAACTTATTGAGACAAGAATTAAAACGGTTGAAAGTGCCCGGCACTCTCACGGCACGCTGAAGGTCCAGAGCTTTATCTCACCATCTTCATTAGAACTGTCGACAAGGTGTGGACGCTACCTTCTTCCATTCCTCCTTGGAAGTGCCGCCGCTGTCGACAGCCCCAAGGGCTAACATCGCAGGATTTAACGAGATGGCGGCACCAGCCATTACTGAGTTTCACCCCAGCATACTCAGGATGCAGGATACCGCAAGAACCAGCTCAGAGATTACGGTCAAATTATCGCTCAAAATAGGATAGTCCACAAAAAAGCTTGGGTCGTCATCATTCAACTTTAGGGAAAGGCCGCTAAGGCCGCAGATTATTTTTCGTTATCCAGCGCGCACTGCACGAAGGCGGTCTGCCTCACAATCTTTTGGAGAGGCAATGAAATAAACTTTTTTTACAAACTTTACTTTTCCGAATTTAGAAAATATTTAATATTTGCAAATTTCAAATCTCAAGCTTTTTACAAGCAACCCACACCAAATTTAGTGCACTACTTTTACAAAAATATTAAAGTAATTTTCAAGCCAATTCACACCGACGAATTTACAAGAAGGACAAGCCACCAGCATTTCATATTTGCCAATTCGCTACTTTCCCGCATGGTCTCTATATAAATTTAGAATTTATGTATGCGAGCTTATGTAGATATGAAAAATAATCATGCAAGGCGTTCAACCATAAAGTTGCTATCAACGAACGCAACCACCCGCACGCAATCGACCAATAGAAATTATTATACATTTTGTTTTAGCATGCGCAGAAAATATTCGCCATGTTAAGGACAACCACCCTGTAAGCCTCATGAAGCAATTTGAAAATATATGAAATAAGCACATACACACATCCATACATACAGTGTCTACGTTCCGATATACATTCATTCGGAATACTGTGGATTATTGGATCGAAAGTACCAATCAAGGCAAGCCCACATGCGATTGCGCACCAATGCCGGGACATCGATGAAATACTCAAGCACATCCACCGCTTCGTTTTTGAATTGACAGAAAAGGTTTCTCGGGTGAAATGAGTTGCAATAGTTGTTAAATCTATAAATGTGTAGGCATTTTGCTACCCTACAACCAGCCACAGAGTAGAGTCCAGAAGCACGCAACTAATTATTTTCAATTTAAGAGGTCAATTAGAGTTCAATTATTTAGTTTACTTTTTCTCAATTGAAAATCCTGTCATTTAAACGATGCTAGCCGACTTCAGAAAATGCGCCAGTTTCAAGCGTGCCAAGGTAGCTGATATAAAACTAAGGCCTACTCTACTTGGTTTCTTCAATGCAGAACTACTTTTCCTTTTGTTGTTGGTGCTGTAGTACTATAATTCGGGCCCTGTAAATGTCGTCGTTGATCTTATCTAAAGGAAGGTATAAAAAAGTGCTATTTCGATGAATTCGAACCAAGTGGAGAGGGTGTTAGACTATTTGGTTTATGAGAGGTTGAAGAGGTTGGTGAAGAGTTTGTTGCTTATGTGAGAACGGTCTTCGCATGCGCAACTTATATTCGATAAGTAGAAATTTAACTTGATGCAATCTCGAGAACGGAAGAGTGGTAGTGGTACGCGGTACAACTCGAGTTTTGGTGGTGGTATCCGATAACGGCTTTCATGGGGTGGCAGTTTATTATTTATTCCTTGGAAAATCTGAAAAGCACAATGGAATAAAGTACAAACAGTAAGATTTCAAATATTCATACCTAAATTGAGAAGATGCGCCACTCTTATTTAAAGCATAGGGCGGCACTTCCGTTTCTTGGTTGTTGTTGTTTTATAGTAAGGGTACCAACCATGCGCAACCCCGTGTGCGTCAGTTGGACTCGCAGGACAAACCAGTATTGACCCCTTAAACACATTTATATAGCAAGTCACTTGCTACATGACTGACATCCGCTCTCAGCCGCATCTAAGTTCGCGCTGTAGCCGCCATTAACCTATTTCAGACGCTACTAGATGAATTGTTCTTAGGTGCTCACCATCGACCTTACCAGCATGGGAGACACTCCCAGTAGCTACACTACCGCCGGGAATATTGCCCTTACTAAGTCTCCACATCGCGGCAAGATAACAATACCTTGAGGAGGAAGACAGTTTGTAATGGTGTTAATAGACTCCCAGTGAAAGTCGTACCAGAATTGCCGATTGCCGTTGAGTCTACACTATTGTGTTCGTGTATATTGGACATTGTCAGCAAGGTCACGGAAGTTAAGGACGCTAAGCCTCCAGAATATATATACAAGGATGATTCCTGCCATAGCAACTCAGTAGGAATTGTTTTCAATTCTTGACTTTATACTCCCCAAATTTGAGTAAAAGTTCCTCACTATTTAGGGCCGGGAGGAAGCATTCCGTAGTTACCGGAGACCATATTGCGACTTGAGAGCCTTGTTGCGACTCAGCGTACGGGGTTGATACTGGTACTTGGCGGTACATGTGAAGCTGTTTGCATCGAAGAAGCACGTAAGTTCGAAGATGTAACTGTTTACCTTCGAATACATGCCAGCAACATTATTTTGAGAATCCATTATCGAGCAATCATTAGCGTATGAAAGCAAGAATCATCCGATGTATAAATTAAGCAAGGTTTGAGAAAACTCAGTACCCTAGAGCATCGCGTATCAGTGTATATTTCGAACATCTGGGAATCGCCTTCAGCTTTCGGCTCCCCGACTACTGTAGTGTCTTTAAGGCTGAACTGATGGCAATAATGATGGCCGTGACATTGGTGCAATGTGATGCGATACCTGGAGATGGTATCTACATTTTCACTGATAGCCATGCGGCGATAAAATCACTAGCACAGCAGTAGACAACCTCCAAGGTAACCATGATGTGGTTCTCTTAACGCGATGACTGAATCATTTCACCTAAATGTACCAAGGGTTCCTGGCCATTGTGACATGGAGCATAGCGAGACTTGGCACCGAATTGACCGATGAGCACACAGACAATGGCATAGGCATACATACATTTACAAACTTGTAAGCTACTTATTTTTGAGAAATCGTAAGAAAAGCGAATGAAAGATGGCGTAACCTAACTGCCTGAAGTATCGCCCGACCATTGTGGCCGACTCTCAATGCTAAACGCAAGAATCGCCTGCTAAGCAAAAAATGCAGGCACGCCCAGAGGATGGGTCTGCAAACACATGACTTCTGCAGTAGTTGTGTAGATGAAGAAGAAGAAAAGACAATCTTTGTGGCATTATATATCCAGACGTAGGTTCTCTGTTTAGGTAGACAATTTTTTACTGAGTTAAAAGTAATGTGGATCCCAGGGATCTTCAAAAATTTTAGAAAAGTATCGACTGGTTTTAAGATAGATAAGGACAAGTTCTCCACGCAGCATAACAATGGGCTATGAACCTGAGTGTGTCCCACAGGACAACCGCTTCAACCTAGCGTATCGCGTATTTAAATATTCTACGTTTAGAATCTTGCGTACTGATTGACGGTCATTTAACGTTATTGATTGTCCATTTAAATAATTAGCATTTCATCGTTTCTGGTGTCAATGCCACTGATTGAAGTTGAGGAGCTCTGTGAAATATTATACTCCCGCTGTATCCAGATGCCTTAAAAATCGTTGGAAGGTCTCTAAACTAAGCTTCTCCTCGAAATGTTGTTGGGCATTTCTTTGTTGTTGCACACATAGAGAGACTTGCAATTGAATGTCGCCTGCAATCGAGAAATCGTTTCTATTAGAAGCTTTTTCAGGGCAGCCTGCCGAGGCACGACCGCTGTTAGCACTGCAGTGCTGCCAACATCGTGCTTCGCTTCTATAAAACAAAGATCACAAAATATCTTTTAATGCTTCCAAAGGTAGATTGTAAACGAATGAATCCAGAAGATAAGGGGAAGGATTTAAAATTTACGCCTCATGCAACCTCTTTGCAACGTTGAAGTTGAATTCGATTTATGATAAAATAATTTTGATCACAAGTTTCAATAACAAATTCGAATCGCCTACAAGCCAAACCGAGGCGAAATTATTATTTAAAATAAAGACTCGCCACACAAATTATTGAAATATAATTTATAAAATATTAGTTAACAATTTTCAGCAGTTTCTAAAATAAAATACTTTAGGTAGTTGAACAGAGCTTTCGCTTGGGTCTAAAAATATGGACACCTCTGTAGTTGAATTTGTATTGCCAACTAGAATGAGAGGACGCTTGAAAGCCTTTACACATTTATAAACATTTATACAAGTGCATGCATTCATACACATACATACATATACATATACATATATATCCATATATGTATACAACAATGTGTAAAGATTTGGCCATAAAAAAATTTATAACAAACAGCCCAGCAAAAACAACAGTAACAACGACACAAATAAACAGACATAAGGCAGCGCTAGAAGTCGGTAAATAAAAGAATAGAATAATGGAATTAGAAATAGAAATAGAAATAAGTAGATGACTCGCTCATGGCAAGCAGAAAGCAGAACTTCGAACGAAAAAATATGAAGGAAGGAAAAATAAAAATTATAAACGTACACAACTATGTATGTATGTATGTATGTATGTGTGTTTGTATAAAAAGAAGCAAACAGGTTGAACGCAAAAACAGAACCAAGCCTTGTTGTCGATGCGATTAAGCTGAAAGCGCCACAGTTTTGTTATTGTTATTACTGCCTTCTTCTATAGCTGTGCCAATGCGACGCCGCCAGCCTGGCAGCCAGACATGCAAGCACACAAATACGCACACATGTTTACACTGTCATATGGATGTTGTGGAAAAAAGCTTCAAAGCCGCAGTTCAATACCAGAAATAGAAATGAAATTAGGAAAATACATACACACAAATATATATACATATATGCATGCATATATATAAAGGTATATACATACATAAGTATGTATATATGTATGTATGTTTCTAAAAGCAGTTAGAAAAACAGGCGAAGCCGATCAGCCAACCGAAGCGATGCGATATAATGCGAGCTGTACCCTCGGTAGTTGCGTAGATACCCTTTAGCCCCACCGGACTATATACTAAAATACACGCCAGCAAGAATACATATTAGGGCGTAAAATTACAGCAGCAGCAGCAGCAATAAATGAACGAGGTACGACGAGTGTGCGAGTACTAATTGAAAACAAGGCTGCAGCATAGCGCACAGCACAGGCGAGCTTTGCCCCAAACTGCGCCTAGGTGCATGAGCAAAAGCCATTGATCGTATGCAAACATACATACACACTATGTACATGCATACATACACGCCTATCCATATCCATATGTGATTACCCAATATCCGTTCACACACCATAACTTATCTTAGATGAAATCATTTTGGTGATCGGTTTGCTGGTTGTAAGAAACCTACACAAATATAAATTGGGCACCTAAAAACAGCATCCATGGTAAATTATGTCGCATTAGGTTAGGTTAGCCAGGTTGCTTGTCTAAGGCAAGACACTCAGTGGTCCTAAGGTCCATTGTGATACCTGCATTTGATTTCCATCCTCTAACTAAGTTGCTTAAACTACTTGGATCTTTTTCGTATTACTGTCTTATATTTATTTAGGTCTTTCGTAGAGCTTCAGTTAAGTTTCCTATAGGCTTTTTGATGTTAGATTTCCTCTTGCTTGAATCTTCATACTATCGTTGGTCGATTCAAATATTCATCCAAGGCTTTGTGTCACTGCCCTGACTACGACCTAGACGTTCTTTTGTATCCCGATATCACCGTCAATAAATTCCACAATAAAAGCTAGAAGTGGTCCTAAAATAAAGGGTCTTTCAAAAGTGATGCCTAGATGTCAGTAGGGAATAATTCATAGAAGGTACCTCTTTTTATGTCATCTGCTAAAGACTGGATGTGCTGTTGAGAATATAGCTGATGTAGCACAAAGTCTTGCTGAACAACTCTCACCATCGATATCTCGACGTTCTCAACAATTAGGCATTCAATAATCGACTATTGGTCGGATTTTAGATAAGAATTTTCATTTGCATTCTTACAAAATTCAATTGAACTGGTTCGTTCCTTCTTTTTCCACGCGAAATCATCTTTAGTGATGAAGTCGCATCTGGATAGAAGAAAACCCTTACACCCTCTTTTTCTCGTGTTTGGCCGAACTCCTCCTATTTGTGACGTGCAACTTGATGTTGTTCCACAAACGGAGGTTTTTTTCAAATGGAGGTTTGCCATTATCTGCCGAGGGGCGACCGCTATTAGAAAAAATCTGTTTCTGTGATTTGGCGTTTCATGCCCGGAGATTCCAACCTGTGCCCCTCCAAATGGTAGTCACGCATTCGGCTACGACGACCGCGATAAAATCATTGCTCCCACTTAAATGTATTGTTTGCGTGGTTTTTAGGCTGGTGGCATAATTGGTCCGTTTTTCTTCGGAGGTGGAAATGAAAGAGCAGTTACTGTCAATGGACATCGCTTTAGACAACTGATTGCAGATTTTTTGGGGCCTGAGCTTGAAGAGTAAGCATACTAAAGGCGATATTTATTTTCAGCTGTAAGTTACACAACACGGGAAAACATTGCATTATTGCAATCTGAGTTTCCCGGTCGATTAATTTCACGTAAGGGTGACATGAACTGGCCACCTTGATCATGCGATCTAACTCCACTAGACAAATTTTTGTGGGGGTGTTTTGAAAATTAAGTCTATGCGAATAAGCCAACAATGATTCCAGAACAGAAACACAACATTCGGATCGAGGTTGCTTAACTCAATGCCATAATGTATGAGCAAGTTCTTGAAAATTTTAATTCTCGTATGACAGCCTGTAGACGTGCTCATGGTGGACATACAAATGATGTAATTTTTCACATATAATTTTTAAAAGCCATATTTTGAATAAAAATTGTGAAACATGCGCCTCAATTGGAGTTTAAAAAAATTTTATATTTTTTTTACGATGAGCCGACGTTCTTCTGAACTAACTCATTTGACCTTTTAACGTTATGGGGTGCTTTGGCAGTTCGTAATCACAATAAAGTTTTATGACTTATTCTATGCTATTTGAATAGACGTCAGGAGTCAAGTCTGCCTCGACTTAATATCTTAAAGTTCTTACCTTTCCTCTATCACCACCAGCAACTATAGGCTGAAAACGAGAGTGAACTTACTGGAACTTACTGCGTTCGCGTCTTCCTCATAGCATATCAATCCTTTGTTTTTACAACCGTACTCGCTCCATAACTCGTTCTAAATATTGTACATTTTCCTTAGACAATAACCTTACACTTTTGTCAATATCAAAACTACTACGTGACGATGAGAAACTTGTCGAGTGGAGTTGTTTTCTCAGAGAGGGAACTTTACTACTACTTACAGATCTTAGGTTAGAATAAATGGCTTTCCAAGCAAGGGAAGCAAGGGTTCACTTAGGCAAAGCGTCAAATTCATCCATTGTGATGCCATACAGAGGGAAAAACAGACGAGGAAAAACCCGAACAGGTTGACGATGACCACTAATGGGCCGCTAACATTGCGTTAACCGCTTCAAGCTGCTAATGAAATTCACCAGGTATATAATGTTTAAACCTGCAATATCCATTGGAATAGCAAACAAGTGAGAGCCCAGGTGTCTGAATCTTAGCCCGACGAGAGCAGGGCAGCCAAGGAGAAGGTGCTGACTTCTGCTGACTTGCGCACTTCATCTTCCCATTCTGCAGAAAGAATTTAAAGCGATCCCAAATTTGACCGTATGCATACCTACCGGACATCGCCCGGTAAGGACATCTACCAAACACGAGAGCTGCGACTTTGTTAGTCTCAGAAGTTCCCTCGAGCACCCCATGCCGTAACCAGAAGTATCTCGCGACTTTACACGTTAGCGCACTAACCCAGCACTCGCTGGGTTGACGCGAGGCCCATCTTACATATCTTATTCGGCCTAAAGGATATATTTTTTGCATTGTATTGTATTATTTATTTTGCTAGAACACCGAATATGGGATAGATTCCTTCCTTACACTTCGCTTGAAGATTTGATCATTGCTGTGGAAAATAACGTTCCTCTTCATTTCAATTAGGACTTCATTTATGACGACTTCGTCAATCTGTAATTCTCGGATAGGCTGAGTAGATGCTGAGTCAACAACGAACACTAGGTTTACGCACCAGATGAATCCGACCATTCTCACCAGATTGATTTGGTTCAACTTTGAAATAAAAACATGCTCAGTTAATTTCTAAAATCATCGTAGCAAATGCGCAGCATTTATACAGACTTCTCGCAAGCCCATTTTTGCATTTTTATAACATAAACTCGATTGTATCAGGTACCACTCTATTTTTTTTTCTCTATTTTTTTTCTTTCTTCATATCTGTCGAGAAGATTGTTTTTTGTTGAAATAAAAAAATTGAAATCGTTTCCCTCTGTAGCGTCCTCGGGTGTTACACAAAGTGGCGGTATACATGGTCCAATTTCATTTGTTCCTTTTATTAATCTCATAGGTTCATGTTTGTCATATCTAAATCTATCGATTTTAGATCTTTATCTAAATCTCTACTATATTTAATCACCGACTTATTCTAGGAGTTGTGATCGATAATCGTTTTACTTTCAGAAATCATACCATATATGTTATGTCCTTCCTATGGCTTCCAGTAATCTGGTGGTTTCATTGACTGTTGTGAACTTCTCGGTCACAACAGCTTTAACATACCCAGCTTTTTCCTTTGAAAGTCCATTTTATCTCGATTTGTTCACAGCTAAGTATCCTTATCATGCACCTACATTCAGAGGGCCTTTGGAGTTCAGTGAAAAGTTTAATAAAATTTCCGAGATCTGTTTTTAAGTCTGCCATTGGCATACCGTGCCATTAGTTTCCCATGTCCAACATCCTTTCTGGGGTGTTTGTTTGAGCTTCTCCTTCAAATTGAGTCGTGCATCTGGATGTTGTTAAACAAAATGTGTGCAGATGGTTTTCTTAGCAGAAATGCACTCGGAGGTTCGCCATTTCCTGTCGAGGGTCGACCGCTATTCGTAGAATATATTTTCTATCGTTTTGGTATTTCGTGCCCACAACGTACAAACCCAGCCGGGTATGGAGACCATATTCCTTTTATGCAAAATAGTATACCTTTGGTCGGTAAGACATACCGCGTCATAGAGTGAATAAATCAAAATTATTAAATAAGATTAGATAAGTAAGCATTCTCAACAAAGGAAAAAGAAAAAAGATTCGAAAAGGTTTAACTTCAATTGAGGAATTTCCGAAAGGCTGATGATTTTTATGTAATTTTTTTTTTTTGTTGTAGTAAAATGTTTTCCGAGATTTGTTTTTGTCTGCTGACAGACAGCCGTGATTAAAAATCGATCGAAACCAAGACCTACGGTCAGTATTTAAGAATAATCACTTCTAATTTTTTTGAAAAAGAAGTGATTTGACATCGAGTTACTGACTCAGGGTTGCCTATTTTTGTTGCTTTCTTCCCAGCATTATTTTCCAATCCGTTTCCATTCCCAACGGAATTTGACCCTTGTGAGCTATTAAATAACGAGACTGAAGAGGTAGTAATTCTGGCTGGAGTTTTGCGCATGCGTGCCTCGTGTGTCCTCTCTTAAATCTCATAAACATATGAAGGTGCGCACACTAAACCAACTTAATCGCTACCGAAAAAATAGTCGAAAGAGGATCCTGATTGGGTACAAACTGGAAAGTCTGCCAGATATCGGCCGACCGCTTGATCAGCAGGGCGTTTTTCTGCAGACACTTTATGGGACTCTAAACTTATCTCAAGGGATGTTTTCGAAATTTGACGGAAATAATATCGAATTTTGGGAGTAAAGCAAAATAATTCTAAATCGAAGCGTTAGACTTATTTTTGCCTACTTTCATGAATTGAATGAGTTTGTGCAACGGCTAATGCAATATTGCTTGTTATAAATTACTCTTACTTCAGTTACAAACCAAAGCAGTGGAACCATCTATCGTTTGAAACTTGGAATAGCTTTAACTAAGAATCGATTTTTTTTCCAATGTGGGTTTTTTGTTAACCCTTTCGCATCACCGCTTGATTTTCGCGATGTACTCAAAATATCATACCTTGCGTCGACAAGATTGTTACTGTTTGTTATAATGAAAAAGAATTATCGGTGATAAGAGAGATTTTGTTCGCGGATTATTCTGTCGAATGATGCAAAAGGGTTAATTGAAAATACAATATTTGCGATTAATTATGGAACACTATTCAAATAGGTCCCATTTCACGCACACACTTCACAAATTAATGTACAAATTGCACGGAAGGCGCTTCTCTTCTACCGAATTTAGAACGTAATTTTCTTGCCGTTTCGGAAGACGATTCACCACTTTGCAAGCGCAAAGCAAGCCTTGTTCAAACTCAAATCGACCCATTTCGCATTAAAAACAATCAGTATTTCAAGTTTTAAGCGTTAAATGTCCCACCCTATATATGTTTGTCTATGCATAGCCCGGTAAGAGCACGCTATTTCGTCACTTCCTGCATTCACTTCCCTCTTTAAACGAAAAAAAAACAAGTAAGGAAGACTAAGTTCGTTCCGGACCGCACTTTAAAACCCGCGCACATTTTAGTAAAATCTATAATTTGAGTTGGCTGTTAGGTTTTGGAATCCAAGAAACTCATAGGCAATGAGAGCCATAACTTGTCAAATCACATGGACCGACGGAAATGTATGCTGAACACATAAAGAGTGGGCGTGGTTTCCATTTGATCTAAATAATCATTTTGTCGGATCTAAATGAGGTGGGATCCAGTACGTGGACCCACTTTGGGCGAGTTTTATGAAGCCTTTATCGGGATGCACACATTTACCCAGAAGTGGGTGTGGAACCGCCCACTTTTGAAAATTTTACTTGCATCTTTTTTCTGTTTTTGGGTGCATTATTTGCACCAAATTTGAGTAACTTTGCTTCATTTATAACAGGGATATCACTTTTTTCCTGTTCTAAAAATTGCCGTTACGTGTGACGATGAAGTTTCATTTGATCTAAGTTTTACTGAAATATATAAATGTTTGCTCGAGTTGTCGTGTATACGAATGTACAGACACGACTAAATCGACTTCTCTCAACATTCTGAGCATTTTGGTATATATCTGTCTCTATCTACTTATATATCTATCTCAATTCCTTTATGCTGTTACATACCACCGTTATGTGAACAGAATTAGAATACCCTTGCGCAAAAGTGTAGGGGTATAAATTTATTTACAGTATTTCCGTTCGCCCCCTTCACCCTTAAAACTAGCGCTATTTTCTAATTACCGCATAACCCACACACACACACACCCCCACACACATACGCAACAGATCATGACAACCGCTTAAACAGAGAGTAAGGCGCGTACGCCAAACAAAATATGTACCATATAAAAGTGTATGCTTGTATGTAATGCTGAGTACACCGGCAATAGTTGGAATGACTGCTGAGCCTTCTATAGCCTACACTCGTATCCATTTAAGCGCTTACACTTACATATATGGAAAACCGCTGGGGCGCTGGTATCGGCTGCTGCTATCGCGGACTACGCTGTCAGGGTAGCGAATTCCACCACATATAGTTAGTTGTTATAATTGGTGATGGTGTTGGTTGTGGTGTTGCTGTGGTATTGCCATCACTACGTTGCTTTGAGCGTGTCTATTGCGCTCTCCGTTTGTTGATTCCGCGGCGTAGTCACTGAATCGTATCGTGAATTCCGTGCCGCCTGCCTAGCTTGTGCAATCTCGCCTGCCTGCCTGCTTGCTGGCTGGCTGGCTGGCTGTTGGTTGATTTGTCGCCTCCCTTCCCATCTGCACATCCACCGATCTAGCGATCTAGCTAGAGCTACATACGTATGCACATTTCTACCGTATTGCCTGCTTGCCTGTTTGCCTTGCCCTATTGCGTGCTATGCTTTCGAGTCTGTTTTTCACTTCACATTCGACTCTTGCGCCTTCTCAATTACTTCCTCTCGACTTTCGGTTAGACCTACACAAATGCATGAATGCCTGTTTTTATCAATATCAGTCGCAGCACCAGCAACAACAACTAGCGGAGGGAGCGCAGCGAAAGCTAAACGAATGCGGTGGCAAGCGAAGCGACAAAGGCGACAAGCGAGCTGAGTTCTGCTAGCTATGAAAGCATTGGCTTTGCTGCCATCACCGTCGTCACAGAGTCACCAGTCATCAGGCAGAGTACGTATACGTTCCTAGGCACCGAAGCGATCGTCCGAATTTATCGTTGTCGTTGTCGACCCTCTAATCACCAGCTAGAGAATGGAGGAGGAAAGTAACTATATTATGAGTTTGTCATGTCTATGGTGAGCCCACATGCGTGTATGTGAGTGTGTGTGCGCGTGTATGGTAGGCCAAACAACTAATACGCCTAGTAGTGCAACGTCAAAAGCCCTCTTCGTCCTCAACCATGTTCGATCCAGCTAATGTGACTGAGTGACTGATTCGGCTCTTGCTGGGTTGGTATGACTGTTTGGTTGGTTGGTTGGTTGATTGTTTCGCCATCCATCCGCCGCGACGAGCGATCTACATATTACAATGTGTATGTGTGTGTTTGTGTGTGTTTGCCTTGAACGCCTTGAGTGCCTTGTATGAGGCAACACCTCACAGCCCACGGAACAAGGCAGCAGTGAGAGGCAAATCACTATGAAAGCCATAGATAAATAGATGAATAGATGCCAGCATAGTGACGAACACCTTGTGGTTAATGCCGGTGCGAAAAAGGAAAAGGAGAACCGAAAACATGAAATAATAAAATTGTAAAGGCAACAGCAACAGCGAATGAGAAAATACCTTCAAAATAACAATCACATGTATACCTGACGGATATTAGATACTTATGACTACATTCATAACTACATACATACATGTGAGCATACATATACATATACGTGCGTATACATATATAGTATATATATATACATACATATGTACGTTTGCTAATAAACAGTCAATTTTACCTATTGTACATACATCCGTACATACCCTACTTATGCTTTGCCTTCAGCCGAAGCTTTTTCTGGCTCAAATACGCCTGTTGATTGCTGTACTGCGATCACTGCCTACGTGTAAAGGAATTTTTTCCTCAACAACAGTTGGAGCAAACCAATAAAAATACGAAAACAAAACACACAATAACAACACAACTACACGTGCCCCAAAAACAACAATGAAACTTTTACACCAGACAAGAGCATTCGAAAATCACTCACGCTCCCACAAGGCAAGCACGCATCTGCTGCTCCCCTATGTGAGAACTCTACACCAGGCAGAGCGCCACCGTAGAGAACAAGCAATACGCGCCTCTCACCGGCCACAAGCACATTTGAGCCCAGAGCAGCGCCAACAAAAAATTAATTAGCTTTATGTGTATGTTTGTACATGTGTACATGTGTGCATGTGCGTGTGTATGTACATAAAGCCATTAGAAAAGGAAGTGGGGAAGCTAGAAAAACACGCTAATGTATGCAGCAAACCGCAAAAGCAGTGGCAATAGAAAACGGCACAGAATGCGAGTGGCAAGTGGGAAAAAATAAAAGCTTATAATAACTCACAGGTACAATAGTATCTAGTAGATGTCCGTCTGGTCTTGGATACATACTATACACTGTATCTGAAATGCATGAGGATGTGTGTGTATGTGTATATAATTGAAAAAGGCTAGAAACGCTGAGAAGTTATTAGAAAAACGTAATTATGAGCAACGTGTCAGATCAGCCCAATGAGCAGAAAGATATATGGCCAATAGCTTTGGCCAGTAATCGTCTTGTGCACGCACCTGAGCAACCGCGATGGCTGCGATTATGTTTGTATCGAATAGTAATCTGAATGTATGGCTTCAGAGATCAGCGATTGGGATGTAAGAATGTATAGAAATAATAAATGAAATTAAATTTTCCCAGTGTTCGTGTGCACATTATTCCCTACTGCGAGCATAAAACACCTATTGCGGCTGCACTTTTACAGGCAGTAGCTAACATCCGAGCAGGCATACCCAAAGTATCCTCTATGCTAAGAAAAAATACTGAGGCGAAGTTCCTCTTAATGATGGTCTTGCTACTTCTATCTGTCAAGCCTTCCAGTGCTGTCTCACATTGATGTCACGAAGGCAACTACATTCAGATGTTGAGCTCAACCAATAACTACGGACATTTTACTATGGGCTACATTATAATAATAAATCGGGAACTTTTCACACTAGCCAAATAGATGTGTACGTGTTTACCGACTTATTTCTCAGAAAAGCGCAGAACAGATGAAGGTCCATTTCTTCGTGTGCTATTTCGAAAGCCCTTTGGCCCCAGTACAATCGACGCAGGACGCAGAAAGTTCTGGGGACTCCACGCCATTAAATTTCCAAACTCCAGCCATTGTTTACCGGCTATTGGACGATCAACACTCACGTAGAAATCTAGGTTTTTCATTTAATCCCCATTACAGAAGCTACCTTTCAGAGAAAAAAACCATTGAGCACTTTCTCTGTAAATGTCCAGGTTTGGCAGCTAGACAGTTAAGGTCACTAGGTGCTCTTTTCTTCGACAGCCTGGGGCAGTGCTCCAACCTAAATCCCACTTCTCCATTACATCAACAGCTCTGATTGGCTGTAGAAATCAGCCCGTTGGAGTTCTAAAAATCATGATATCAAAACCGCGTTTTACTGCTACTTGGGGAATGTCAGACTGGTACTTCAACCATTTCCCCAATATACCTACCTACCCTTCAGTAGTACCCGGGTTTGAAAGCCGCTCTGAGCGCGAGAGACCAAAATGATAGAAAAGATTCTTCTAATAGCGGTCGCCCCTCAGCAGGGAATGATAAAACTCTCAGTATATTTCAATAACAAAACTCCTCATGGAAAACCATCTGCAGTGCAAGGGCGGCATAAAATTGTAGTAACATTTGTGGAACAACAACGTCAGTACGCATACTACAAATAAGAGGAGAGCTCAACCAAATACCCAATAATGGATTTAAGCCCCAATTACAGTGAAATCTTTCTTGGGAGATCTTTTCACTCAAAAGAAGGTTGAGATTGATTTGCTTAGTGTGGGGAAAACAGCCGTTTTCGCCGTGAAGTTAGAGGAATGCATGCATTCATACTCGTATACGAAACAGTTTCACCTGAAAGATAGCGTAATTCTCTAAATGGGTTTATAGAATCTCCCCCTGGTATCCTAGACTATAAATTTGGCCTTACTCTCTGGTTTGTCTTGAAATAATAAGTGTTGAGAGAAGTGGTTTACATGCACCGTACTTCACAATACGAATACTGGACAAAATGGATAAGAAGGGCGCGTCAAGTAAATCTCATCGGTGTTTGGTTTCTTTAGTAATTATCAAAACCCGCATTGAAAGGTTGAATATGTACGCGAGAAATATTCAGAACTGGGCCAAATCGACTTCATAAATTCTGTCCCGGATTTTCATTGGAAACAAATTCTAATAATTTTTTTTTATTTTGTGAAAGTTTAATGAAATAATTTCTTTTTTTTTGTCACTATTATAACTCTTTAAAAATAAATTAATGAAGCCTGAATTTAGTTGGGATTTGAGAAATGAACACAATTTGACTTACAAGTCATAAAATATAAAAAAAATTACAAATTGAATCCAATAATCGACTTTCCCTTATTAATTCAAATAAATTGCCCAGACATACATACATACATATTTTTATGGTATCCCCGCGCAAATTCATGGAAAGCAACCCCATATTGGAAACAGAAGAAAGAGAATGGCTGTAAAATCACATGGCAAAAAATCACATTAAAGAGCGCATTTAAGTTTATAACAAAACCACAAATCCGAACCTGCACATATTCAAATGTACACGGGCGAACACACTCACAAATTCAATAACACTTCGCCAGGAGAAACGATCATATCCCAATTGGAGACTTGACGCTCAAAAGCTTTCAGTTCATTCAAAATTTCATGCACAAGTCAATTAGAGAACAGAGCGTGACGAAAGAGTTAAAATTTGGAATAAACCAATAAAAAAGGTCATACACAGAAAAGAAAAGGTCAGCTTGAAATGCATTTACCTTCAAAAGAATTTAATTGAATTATAAACGGACAAGTCTGAGGAAGTCTACAAAATACCAAAGCTGAGGCATAAGAGTGTGTGTGAGAGAGAGAGAGAGAGAGAGTTCAGAGCGTACTAAATTGATATTTGCTGAGGAGCTTTCAAGCGGAACGGCAAGTGCATACGAATGGGGTTATGAAGGAAACAACAGCATTAACAATAGTAAAAGATTGCGAAGGAGATGTTGAACACCTAACGGGGTGTGGTGTAATAGGGTAAAACAGAGATGAAGAGAGAAAAAGAGAGTGGATGAGTTGGTGTACGTAAGCAGTGATGACATACAGTTATACTCATTGTCGCAGAGCGGAGTCGTAATATAACACATAAACTAAAAATAATGATTGCTTTTTGTCTTATAAAAGCCTAGATATGCCACCCTACTTTTGTGATGGCTCACAGGCTACATGCTGCGAGTTGGAAAAATCATTTTTTCTATACGTATTGTATTTTCCTTTCCAATCTTCTATGCATACATATACCAGTTGTGAGAGCGTAGTGAATACCGCCACGCTTCAGCTCTCGCGCTCATGCTATCTATCCTTCTTACACACTCGTCGCACTTAGCGCAGCAGGAAAAGGAGATTGCTGAGTCGAGCTGAGCAGCGCACACTACGTTGTGTTTGTTGTCGAAGTCGACGGTTCTGCTTTGCTATTATTTGTATGAATGTGTGTTGTTGTTGCTAGCTTTGTAGGATTTCTATGCTACGGCATGCAATACTTTGCTGCCTTTCGATAAACTAACACGTTGGTTAGATAGGGTAGCAAGAAAACGCGGCCGCGTAAAGGCGAAATGCGTAGGATTGATTGTTGTGACTGTTGCTGCTGCTGCTGCTGCGAAGGAGAATAACAAGAGGCAACATGCAATTTTGTATTGGTAGTCAAGTCAGCAGAAGTGACTTTTTGACTTCGACACACATTCGTGTATTCACACTTATGTATGTGTGTGCATTCGTGGCTCGCTGCTTAAGTACCTTGAGTGCTTGCTGCTTATGTGCGGTTGTGGTGTGCATTAATTTCCCTTTTTTGAGAGGACTGAGGATCGCGCGCTGTTGCTGCCTGTGCTACTCGTCGTTGCCTCTTTCACCACAATCCGCTTCGCAACGATTCGTTCATCGTCCGTTGCTGTGTTGCTGCTGCGGCTGCTGCTGCTAGCGCTGGTGCTGGCTGATGGCTGCCACTGCCATCGTCACTGCTGCTTCGTTACGCTTGTTCGCCAGGCTCGCCAAGCAGTATGAATTTAGTCGCCGTGTGTTATAGTGGTGTTGTTGGTTATCCAGTGTACGCGCGTGTGTTATTTGATAAAGGGGAGAAGAGAAGTGGAAAAATATATTAAGACCACAACTACTATATTTATATTTTTTAAAATTGTGTGCAATATAGTAACGTAAAACAAGCTCGACGCGATAAATTCAAAAAAGTGTGTTGGGGGGGGAAAATATTGTATAGCATATTTTATGCTTGTTAAAGAAAGTATTTAAAGTGCTTTGAATGGTAAATACTTGGAGCTACCTAATTGTGTGGATTTAATGAAGTGTTATAGCGTTAGTGGAAAACCAGCGGAAAAATATCAACTTTTACAGCACAAACACTGCAACAACGTAAGTGTTTAAAAGCCAGCAGTTAAGCATCAAAATATCATCGCTAGGCAAGAACCTTGTCGTCGCATTTAGTTCTACACACAATTTTTTTTAAACCAATGGCTTAAAATTTTTCAAAATCTGTAAATTTTTTACTCAAATCGATTTCTTTATAGAAATTTATTTTCATAAAGTATTTCAGATGAATTTTAAATTAAAATAAGCTGCTACAATCTAATTATAGTATTAAGGGAATATTTTCCAGACAATCCTTTAAATTGACTTCCGCCTATTTAGGCTCACATACAAATATTTTACTTATTTTTTTATTCATCGTTCGCGTAAAAGTGCCTGCGTGTCAACCCCTCCACAAAAGCCACATACTCACTTGCTTAAATAGGAAAAGCACACATCTATACACAAACGCAAATCAAGGGGTCGCCCTTTTTTACGAACTGAAAAGCAACAGGCGAAAGCAGCGCTGCTAATTGTAACAGAGCAACGGCAACGGAATTTACCCTCTTCGATAAATCTCTGTGCCGTGAGGGGCACTACCATTGCTTTTTTAAGTTGTTATACTCATGCATAAACACACATCTCAGTGGCGTAAAAAGGAGGCGAAGTTAAAAAGTCGTGCGCCGACACATCCCCTCACCACTTCACTTGTCCACAAGGGTGGTATACACAAACAAACAGACACTCACAAAACATACCTACGTATAGTACATATGAAACGAATATATCGGATCACCAAGCACTTTTGTAGCCTGCGCGTATGAGTAACTCAAACGAACGATCGACAAGCAAATATGAATTGGACGAGTCCCAGTCGTGTACCAAATACAATAAAATTAGTAAATCAAAAAGGGGGGTGGTGGTTGGAAATATTCAAGTTTTTTTCTACTCTTTTACGCCTCCTTCGCCTGTAGGACGTCGCTGTGCGCACACAAACACACCGATATGAAAATATATGTATACATGTAAATATATATGTATCTACGAATACGAATGATCGATATTCTCGCCTCGCCTTGTCTCGTTTCATGAAGCTTCGGTAATTCCCCTTCGTTCGTGTCCACGTCGTCAAACGGGACGTCGCCGAGCGTCGCTTTGTGTGCTGAGTTACTATTTGTTGGTGTTGTTGCCTGTGATTGGCAGTGGTATCATTGGCAGACAGTGGTTCATGGTGGTGGTGAGCAGCGCAGGAGAGACGCGTTCAACAGGCATTCACGTTTGATGGCTGCGCGTGTAAGGACGTGTTTCTCCTCATTAGTTATTGAAACTCAACTTGTATATCAGTTATTACAAAAACAAAGTGTCTACTGCTATACAGAGCTTTAGAAACAACAACAATTACAGACAGTGTTGAATGAAAATTAAAATTTGCTATTTGTGCTGATAAAGGAATTTCAGGCAAAAAGTTCAACAAAAAGAAAGAAGAGACTTACGTGAAAAAATATGTGCGTAACATCGGTCTACATATGTATGTAGATGAAAAATATAGTGGATTCTAATTTTGTAAAAAAAAATTAAGTGTATAAACAAATTGTATTGAAAAAAAGTACATGTCATAAGAAGATATTCTAAAAATTTTATTGATTACTCAAGGAATTTTAAGTGATGCACCAAGAAAATTGCTCCAAAAAGTGTGAAATTTAAAAAATCGTGATCGTGATTTCTCAACGTCAAGGTAAAGTTAAAAAAATGTTTAGCACGTACTTATTAAAGGAAAAAAAAGGAAATAACATTTTTCTTAAATGAAAAAAACATTGAAAATACTGAAGTTAAGATCTAAAGAATAAAATACTATAAAAATAAAAAATTCGGTGTAAGCAACAAATGACTGATCTTGAAAATGTGTGAGAAGCACTGAAACAAAAACATATTTAAAAACTGTGGGAATTTAGAAAAATTCTGTGAACTTCTGAGGGTTAGGTAGTTGTATATAATTCTTATGAAATCTACGCCCTAATAACCGCCCCTTTTTTGAAAATCGGTTAAGAACGCGATACAAAAATCTAAAATACTTCACGCTGTGTGAATTTATGAGACAACTTTGTAGGTTTTCAATATTCCAAAACTTCGCATAATGCTCGAAATCTTTTCATAAAGTGTATAGTGCGGACTCTGAAAAAGAAACAATAATAAAACACATTAAAAAAAACTCAAGCAAACGCACTGAAACAGCAAAAACTTCAAATTTTTTTTTAAATATGTTATGACAAAAAATATGACTTAAAAGAATTTCCTATAAAATACGCCGAACAAAATTAGCATTTAATAATAAAAATTTGTGTAAGCAGTGACATTTCTTAAGTTTTCAAAAGTGTTATACGTTGTATTTCTTTTTTGGGCTCGCCATTTGTCATCACTTTTTTGTTTTTTTTTTATTTTTATTTATTATTACTTTTTTTTTTTTTGTTAATTACCGTGATATGGGAGGTGGGCGTGACTATTGACCGATTTTGTTCATTTCCAACAACCACCTACCTTAGACCAGGTTTCATTTAAATATATTAATTTTTGCTCGAGTTACCGCCTGCACGGACGGAAGAACACACTTGGGTAAATCGACTTCTCTCATCATTCTGAGCATTTAGATATGCATGTCTATCTCGTATCTCTCCTGTACGATGTTGCATACAATCTTTATGTGCACAAAATTATATGATAATACCGTGGGGCACACTTCCGCAGGGGTGTAAAAATAAAGTTAATTGAATTGTCGGTGCCTGTAAAAAGAAGTACATTTCAATTTTTTTCCTAAAATTCTAAAAATTTCTCAAATGCTGAATGTACAGAATCAAAATTATGGGCATAATTCGGTTTTAATCTGATTGTTTTCCAGTTGTTTATAAAAAAAACAGTTTTTTTATTTTTTGTTTTTTTTTTACTTTTTATTTTGTTTTTTATTTTGTTTTTTGTTTGTTTTTTATTTTGTTTGTTTGTTTGTTTTTTATTTTGTTTTTTTTTTCTTTTGTTTATTTTTTTAATTTTTTTTTGTTTATTTTTTTATGTTTTCTGTATTTTTTTTTGTTTTTGATTTTTAACAGTAAAAAGTTGCCGACCATTTGAAAATTAGCTCGCTTAAATTGATTTTGTTTTTTCTTTCTTGCTTATTTCAATAATTTAAAATTTTTTTTTCATAGCATAAATACTTCATATACTAAAACACACTCCTACGTAGTAAGTCTACCACAAAAACATCTCGAAACTCTTTTACTTGTCATTTCGTAATTTCCTATTTTGCGGCGCTGGCATCTTTGAATTCCTTTTAAAAACAAATCGTTTACAATCGCCCACCCTGTCACCGCACTTTAATTATCGTTGCTGCCGTAGTGCAGAGCATAAACATACATGCGCACTTACATACGCGCGCACTCAACACTCAAATAAGCCAAACCGATATACAATTCAGTGAAACTTCCTATCAACTAAATAAAACATATGAATTAAATTTCTTCATTAAAGCCAATATATAAACTGAAAACAAAAACAACAATCCCCTAAATTAAAAAAAAAATCCAAGTACCAAATATCCTGCCTATTACTAAGTGTGAAAAGATTAAAAAAGGGGTGAAACAAGTGTGAATAGAAAACGGCAAATCAATCAAATAAATGCGTTCTGTTTTTTGCTACTCTCTATCGCTCTGCCAAACGCTTTCTTTCACCATTTCACCGATTTCTTACTCATTCCACCGCCATAAACTGAATCACAAATGATCTTTTGCTCCGTACGATCGGTCTATGCTCTCTCACACGTATTCATGTGCATATGTATATATCTATGTATGTATGTATGTTAAGCTCGCACATTACTCATACTCTCACTGAGCGCAAATTTGATTAGCTATTCATAAAACTATCAATTTGCAGAATTGCCGCTTTTCGATTTTCTAGTTGTTGTCACTTTTTGTGTTGTATTTTATGAAATATTTTTTATTTGTTTGGTTTTTGTTCTTTTTTGGAACCACAAAAATGCTATTCATTCATTATTGGGATCGCTTGTTGGGCTCGAAAATTTCTCTTTGCAATGACCCTATCAGCGCAAGCAACTTATAGCATTTCTACATTTTAAGTGTTTTTGTAATTGCCGGGTGCCATTGATCAGTAACTGAAATAGTGTTGTTTACAATTGTGTCTATTAATAGTGAATGAAATGACGCGCTACATATGTAACACATACAATAAATATCCTTCGAAAGTTTCACTGAGGACTATTCTGATCTTGTTAGCAAAGAGCGAGTGATATGAAATATATTTTCGTGAATTCTATTCTGCAGCTGCTGTACCTCGTAGTCTAAAGATTAAAGATTATTTAAATGGAGAATCTGTAATATTTAATGTTAATATTATTATCGTATCTACTCCTGCTTCGAAAGTATTTGTCTAATTGGCCCCCAGCTATGAAATTATATTTTAGTAGCTCTGTGGCTAGGGTATTGAGATCATTTTAAAAGACTTTACAAGAATTTTAAATTAACTTTTCACTTATGCCTTTAAAGCAACTACATAGTTGGAAAATCAATATGCGTAACAGTAATACTCGTACCAATCGAGTGTACAAAATATCAAAGCTTAGTTTGGAAAATTTGTATCATAAATTCCATATATTTATTTACGTGAACCTCTTAAAGGCAAGAAAAGCCTCAATTTTTTGTTGTTGATGTTTTGTTTATTTGAACGCATGTGAAGTGTCATTTCAATCTGTCAATTCATTCTTTGTTTAAAAGCCATTTGGTACCGACGTGTCACAGTATTTTCTACAATGGGAAAAAATCCAGTACCGCACAGTGATTGAATTTTTATTTTTGTAAGGTTTAAAAACAAAAGAAATTTGTGAACGAATGTTGAAAGTGTATCAGGGCTTTTCGCCATCAATTAGCACAGTAGAAAGGTAGGTTGCTGAACTTACAGGTGGTCGTACAAGAATTGAAGACGATCCACGTAAAGGACGTCTAAAAACAGCAACAACACCAGAAATCGTAGAAAAATATACGGGATATCGCATTGGAAAATCGTCGAGTGACTGAAAGAGATTTAGTAGAAGCCCTAGGGATCTCTTTGAGCAATGTAAACAATATTTTGACTGCAGTATTATGCTTCAGAATACTGTGTGCTCATTGGGTGCCGCACTCGCTAACAATGGAACAAAAACCAATTCGAATGAGACTTACTCAGCAACATTTAGTCGATTCATCACTGTGGATGGAACTTGGGTCTGTCCCCATGATCCTAAATCAAAACAAGAGGCTAAGAGGTGGTGTAAACCTGGTTCTTGGTGTCCAGAAATCGGCAATCGGTCAAGCAGTTGTAACATCAGTTTTTTGGGGTACGAAAATAATTTCGGGGGATTACTTGCAAACTGGTAAACCAAAAAATTTTTAATAGTATTGTAACCATTTAGACAAACTGAAGGTGGAAAAAATCGTGAAAAAATACCCAGTTTGCAAAGAAAAAAATATTTTTCATCAGGACAATGCAACTTGTCACAAAAGCATTTTGATAATGAATAAAATCCATGACTTAAAATTCGAATTGTTGGCGCATCCAGCGTATGCATCTAATATGGCCCATAGCGAATTCCAGATGATTCCAGACCAAAAAAACTTCTTGCTTGGAAAGCGTTTTTCGTCAAATGATGAGGTCATAACAACTGGTGAAGCATATTTTGCAGCCGTTTCAGATTCTCACTTCGATGGGATTTATAAATTGGAATCTCGTTTTAAGAAGTATATTGATGTTCAAATGTTAAATTGTGTTTTTCTTATCGAAACGCAAAACTTATTGAACAACCTAGTAGTGTGCGCTAGTGTAGTTCACTAATATTCTAGTGAGCATTGCTTTTCCGTTTTCTTTTTCAAAAAGTTTTAGTTTTCGTATGGAATCTACTTTATCACTAAGAGTATAGGCTTAATACTGAAATTTTAGATAAACTTTTCAGAACTATTTATATATACATACATACATATGCATTTACCTCGAAAGCTTGCTAAACTTACGTAAAGCATCCTTTCGATGAATTTGACAGTTTTCCTCTAAGAATGTCACCGAATCTGTTATGACAACTTTAGCTAACGTTTAACTACATATGTAAATGCGAATTGGACATGAGAAGACTCAGAATTCGTATACAATTTTCAGTAAATATTCCCAACTTCAATTTTTAACTCATTATTCGTACGTTGATCTGAAAGTTTTGATTTTACTTCTGATCGTAAGCAAAAGCATTAATCTATTGATCTCTATCCTTAGCCCCTTAATGCCCCTGGATCCGCTCCCATAACGCATACAAAATAACAAAAAACAAATTCTATAATTCACTCACTGTCAGTCCTTGACAGCCTTTAACAACAGCCTCCAAGTGTTTTTCTGCCATAAAAAGTATTCGCATAATTGAGTCATCTGTAGTTCAAAATGGTAGCGCCCTCTGTGGGGCAAATCATACCGAAAATTGGAGTGAAAGCTTGGCCTAGGCATCTTCCCTTTTTTTTTTTTAAATAATATTAGGACATTTTCAAGCTATTCACATTGTACTCGTAAATAAAAGCTCTACCTATGGCAATTTATAATTTGAAAAATTTTAATTTCTATAATATTTTTCGATCACTATGTTAGTTTGAAGCCATAGGTATATCTTGATTTTGTATTTTAGATTTTGAAGCGGAACCGATTAACCAGATAAAGATCGTGGGCGGATCTGAAAATCAGTTAAGGGAACGAATGAGTTACTCATACATCATTTGAGCTTTATGGCTCTTAATACAGGAAAGCAGATTAGCTGAAAGAATTAAAAAACGAACGATATGCAATTTGAATATGGTATCGATGTAGTTGTAAAGCATAGATACATAGGGAAGCCAACCCTAATTTTCGAGCATGGATTGAGTTTGCAAGCGTATCCCATGGATGATAAGTTGCCCGGTTTAGCCATTGTGAGAGTAACTTCTGCTGCCACGTCGACGGGGACTCGGCAGAAGGATTCTGACCGCTCATTTCACTTTTATTTGCACACACGTCCAAATAGTCGTTGCTCATACGGCAACGAAGTAACTTGAGTGTAGGCTGTGTTAATTTTTTTCACATATCACCGACAAAATCTCAGTTTTTTCGTAAACAAACCGCCGTCACAACGCCCATGACTTAAGTAAATCAGCCGATTCCTTCAAAATCGCTGAGAACCGGTTACTGGTCTGATGTTGGCCACACCTCGGCATTCTGTACATCGTGTTGCATACTGATGTTGAAGATAAATGTAAACTTCAACACCTGTAACGGCTTTATTAGACTTAAAAATCTGTGCATTCCGATATTCTTATGAATTAAACTTGGTTTTTCTGCTAAGAATTTTCTATAATTGTGAAACTTTTCAGGACATTTTTTAATAAGAAAACTGCAATGAATAAAAGCTTCTCAATTCTTGCATCACTTCTTCACAATGGGTTCTGTCCTAAGTAACTAATCTCCAAAGCTCCATCTTCAGCCAGTTGTTACAAGTTGAGTAACAATTTTAAAATACAAAAAATCTGCACGTGCGCTGCCTTTATCAGAATTTTATGAATTTAAGAAAAGAAACAAATTATGTTGCTTCTATAAAATTACGTCAAAGGAATCATAAGCATTTATGCCTCAAGCCTCTTATCTGGCCATGGTCGTAAATAAAAGAAAAAACAAACCAACCAAAAAAATGTTTTTCTTAAATATATTGTGTATGTCCCTTTCCTTGCTCTGTCAAGCGGATCATAAAGTTTCGGATTTCACAACATACACAAATGTATGTGTAAATTTGTTAGTATTTTTGACTTTCAACACCAGCAAATGAAAACGATGCCCATATTTCGTAGCCTGTTGGCGATGGCGGCGACGCCGACACAAAAGCCTTATCATGTCTTAACAACAAATTATAGCAATATACTACAACAACAAAAGTATCATTTGAACAATCGAGCAGCGCCACTTGTGCGCTCCAAAAGTATCTACATACATGCAATACAAATAATAAATGCCTGTGACTGTGACTGCCAATTTCATACTCGCGCATTGCCTGAAATTTTGGGGCGTTCTATCGTGAAACCTTGCATGCGTAAGCAGCAGGAAAGCTAAGTAAATGTTAAAAACTCACACACAGGCACATCTGTTTCATTACGTTTATTTACTTTCTTTCTTGCAAAAGGCATGGAGTAGAGTAAACCAGGCTGGCTGGCTGATTGTTGACTCGAAACAACGCAATATAAGGAAATCACATATGGCTATGTATGTGTATGTGTATGCACACACATCTACGCGTAGTAAAAATCTTGAAGAAGTACACTTTCAAAAATGAGATAAGATAATTTTCAACAAGTGTGTGCGCCGTTTTGACTTTTGCGTCCATTCCTGCTAGCTGGTTTGCTACACAATGCCCTGTGTGCGAGCGCGAGTGTGTCGCGGTGATCGTGTTCTCCGTCAATCCCCTGCCATGCCATGCTTTTTCGTATCTCCGTATGCTTACCCAACGCGTATGACCCCTTATTTCATTGTAGGCAAGTACTCGCATTTATATACATATATTTGTGTGCGTGTGTTTGTGCGCTCGTATTTTGTGTACGATCACCCCCAAAATTGCTTATTCTAGCAGTGTTGCACATCCTCTTGACTGGAATTATGAACGTCGCTTTTGGGGCCTCATCTTTCACCACCCCACGATCAAAGCAATGAAGAATCCCAACTGTCTGCTGTAAAGCAAATACAAACAAACGCTCGTGTGTATATTTGACTTCAATATTTTCTGTGTTTTCAGCTCTTATCTTAAGTATTTGCTTCTACTTTTGCCACATCTACACGCACTCAAGCATACAAGCAAGCAACTGAGCACTGCTTGTAATTTTTGTTACGACAATTTTCACCACCAACATTATTGTGGCCTTATAGCTGACACGCCACTCGCCTGCCTACCATTTTCCTTTGTCTATTCATAACTTTTTCGTCAACTGTTTTACATTCTATGTGTTTCAATGGGCTTTTCACTTCTGTTTTGCCTCACTCAGGTGATCACTATGCGGCGTACCAACCTCCACCGATCGTTACCTGGAAATAATCAAAAGCGGCCACACGATCGCTAGCTGTAGCTTTGCTCGCCTCACCTTGCATTGCCCGCCTTGCCTTTTGTCGGCAATTGGCTACTGAAAAAAATGTAATACCTTCATCTGGCTTCACTCTCGATGTTTTGTAGCTGCTTTTCATTCAATGTGTGTGTGTGTGTACTTTTTTTTATTCGTTTGAGTAGTTCCTGTAGTTGTTGTACAATAATTTTCAATTGCTTGCTAGTTACCTTTTTTAGAGTCATTTCGCAAAGCTCCACACCCTGGGTGTACACATTAGTTGACATTTCTAAGCGCTTGAAAATACAATGCATGTGTATGTATGTATGTATGTGCACTCGTTCCTGCACTTTTTACCCACCCTTCATTGCTGCTGCAAATATAAAATAGAAGAAAATCGTTTTGTTAGAAGAAACATTAGCAAACACTTTTGTATGACAAAACTTGGCATACCGTTTCGGTTCAAAAGTTCTGTTGGAAAATACAATATTTTTATTGGACAAATATAGTTTTTGATAAACTAGCAAAAGATTGACTTTCCTTGAAGCTTAAAAGTAGAGTGTTGCTATCAAAGCTTTACAGATGTTAAAGCGCTCGGATTTGAAATTTTTGTATTATTTTATAATATTTTATGATCCATTTGAGAGATTTCTTTTGGCAATAATGCTCATATTGAGCCTTGCCGTTTTAGGAGCCTTTAGTCTCTCATGCTGCTTTGCTTAGCTTCGAATAAATTAAATAAATAATAACGATGAATTACAGCTAAGTTCTTAGGCCTTAAAGCTTTGACAGATTTTGTGATTTTTAAAACGTAGTTGAAAAAATGCTATTTTCTTCTAAAATACTTGAGTAATATAAAATATTGAAAACTAAGTAGCTTAAGCTTAAAATTTTAACTTTTGAAATGCAAAATTCTTGACAATTTTATATGTACAAGGTGGCACAAAATTAATCACCCCATCGGAGGATTAATAACTTTTCTAAATGACGTACGTCAATCATATTTGGCACTTGTGAACTAGACAGCTATAGTATACAAGCAGATAGAAATGGAGGGCGTAAATATCAAATATTTATTTTATTATTCCATTCCTCAAAATCATTATTTGTTTTTTTTTTGTCAGAAACAATTTTTTTGCAAAAACAAGTGATTACTTTTGCGCCACCTTTTATTAACTGGTATAGGCAGTTTTAATAAACAAATTTTATTTTATTTTCACTCGTAATGTGTACTACAACCAGTTCTGCCCTTTTAATGTTTTAAACTCTTGAAGGTCTCAAACTTTTTTCAAGCTTACTGTACCGTGGCATTTCTGGTTCAAATAATAAAGAAATATTATATAAAGAACGATGCACAAAATCGGTCAAAATTGGCCTAACTGGGGATTGTAAAAGATCATCATTTTCTGACAGCTTTGACCTCGCTGAATCGAAAAATGACACTTAGAATGTTGTAAACCCTGGGGAAAGTGTTGAAAAACCACCCTCATCCCTTAATCTCAAAATATGAATATAAACTGTAAAACATTTTAATACAAAAATAGCACGAGTTTTATTCTCATATATTATTTAATTGTATAAGCAATTATAAGTAACAAGATGTAAAATCAGATACACCCTTATCAGTTTTAAAAAACCACCCCTTTGCACCCTTACATTGAGTGAAGTAATTATCTATTGTTTTAATCATTTTTTTCATCCCAAGATTATTGTCATTAATAATATTTTTTCTCTCAAGCGAGCTGATAATTACCCCATAGAATTTTAATACCCCCTGGTATTTTTGAAACCACCCCTATTATATCCTTCTTACAAAATACAATCAAAAGTGTTCAAAAAGCCGAAAGTTGTTTCGTAATATGACAAGGGGCTAACAGATTCTTGTTTATTTTTACCAAGTGGTTTTGCTAAAAAAATTGACAATATTAACACTATTTTTTTATCAGTATATAAGTTTTGACTATTACTTATTTTTTAAGGGATGTAAAAAAGGTTGTTTTTTAAGCCATCAGGTGCTCCTTAAATTGATTAGAATGTTTTTGAAATAAGGTCAAGAAGCAAGTAACGAAAGCAAAAAAGAATAGATTTATTACGCTTTTTTGGGAATTTTAATGATTTATTTTTATATAAGGGGTATAAAGGGGGTGAGTTTTTTTAGTGTGGGGATTTTGAAGTTTACTAGAGTCTTTTTAACATTCATATAGGACAAAGATTATATGAATTAGAAAAAGAAACAACTTTCGGCTTTTTGAACACTTTTGATTGTATTTTGTAAGAAGGATATAATAGGGGTGGTTTCAAAAATACCAGGGGGTATTAAAATTCTATGGGGTAATTATCAGCTCGCTTGAGAGAAAAAATATTATTAATGACAATAATCTTGGGATGAAAAAAATGATTAAAACCATAGATAATCACTTCACTCAATGTAAGGGTGCAAAGGGGTGGTTTTTTAAAACTGATAAGGGTGTATCTGATTTTACATCTTTTTACTTATAATTGCTTATAAAATTAAATAATATATGAGAATAAAACTCGTGCTATTTTTGTATTAAAATGTTTTACAGTTTATATTCATATTTTGAGATTAAGGGATGAGGGTGGTTTTTCAACACTTTCCCCAGGGTTTACAACATTCTAAGTGTCATTTTTCGATTCAGCGAGGTCAAAGCTGTCAGAAAATGATGCTCTTTTACAATCCCCAGTTAGGCCAATTTTGACCGATTTTGTGCATCGTTCTTTTATTATTACATAACTACATAAACTTATATGGTAACACAGCGCTAGCAATTCTATGAATTCTATCAAGCATATACACATACATATGTACATATGTATGTATGTGCATTCACAATATTATACTAAATCCCAGATTTTCCTCTAAATCATACGAAACACTCTCCTTGCGTTTCATTGAATCGTGCATTGGCAGGTAAAGGTAAATGCAATGCAAAATCGTGCATGGGAGCAATCAGAGGTGTTGTATGCTTTGAAGGTGAACATTAGTCCAGAAAACACAAAAAATAATTGGCTTCCAGGTGTGAGTGACTGTATGCCATATAACTTTTAGATTTATAAGTTAAAGTTGCATTATTTTTGCTCAGTTGCTTTGTGTAGCCCATAGCGTCTATAGAAGTCGTATTCGTCTGAATAGATCGGATCAAATCGTTCCTTATTTAGAGGTCGCTTTAACTTTACTATGATTCTGCGCCATAGTTTCCATACGCAATGGCTACTTTCGATTAGGACACTTTGCCGTACCATGCAGTTCTCAGGCAAACTCTCCGCAAACAGTAGCACAAAATTAATCACCCTATCGGAAGATTTATATATTTACAAATGGCGTCATACGTCAGTCAGATTTGACACTTGTGAACGAAACGTAGACAAAGAGACAAGCAATGGAGCACGCAAAGGCCAAAATAAAGATATCCATCACTCTAACGATTTTTTTTTTTTTTTTAATTTAATATTTAGTAGTTATTCAAAAACAAGATTGGATGATTAATTTTGTGCCACCTTGCATATGTCCTTCAAGTCCCTGCTTAGCGCTTTAGACACTCAAGTATTTATGATGACAACTATGAGCAGTTCTTTAGTGAGCTATAATTGCATTGTGAGCAAAACAAATTATTAGTTACTTTGCCCTTTTAGAGCAATGAAATTTATTTAGGAAAATGTAATTGCTATGACGAAAACAGATTTTTAACATCACAACGACAAGGCGAAAGTATTCAGTTTTTGCCGAGACTAGAACAAAAGTGGATATTTTGCCAAGCAATTTTATAATTATTTAAAATGAGCATTTATTAGATGCTCAGCTGTATTGCATGATATTTATACAAACACAAACAAAAACAATGCCTGTATGAATTTACTAAAATTTACAATAATTTGTAATTGCTGACTTCTGGTGCATCTTTTGAGTGAGCTTTGCATAGCTGATTTCCGCTTTGAGTCACAGGCATGCGCGTGCGCACTAAGAAACTCACACCAATAACTTAAAAGCATCACCCTCTGCCCAGTATATTTGCATTAAGTATGTACTGCACTACTCCACCTCCTCCCCCCAACAAACAAAAAGAAACAAACATCTAAGCACAACTCCACCTGTGCAGCCGCAACACCGCCTTTTAACTATTTCTCTTGTGTATTTGTTTTTGTACGAGTATGTGTGTCGCTTTGCACTACTGCTCCCTAATTTGAAATCTTCTAAAATGTCAAATCAGCCGCTAATACGAGCTCTCACACATTAAATGAATAGCTTAGAAACCTGTTATAGGCAGCTTTTGTACGACTCGGCTTTAAGTTCAGTTTCTTTTTTTGTTTTTGCATCCGTCGCTAACGTCGCTGCTTTCAGTTTTTACTTGTTCGCCTGCTAGCCTGCCGGCGTCTCTCGTTTCACGTGTGGGTTATTGTTCGTTTTGTCGATCAGCGAATGCCGATCACCAATCGCCATTCAATGTTCCAAGACTACAGCTATTACTACGACGATGACGTGACACTTGTTTGCAGGCTTTTGCTGTTTGGATGTTTATGTACATACTATGTAGATATGTATGTATGTATGTATTACAATAAAATCACTTCACGTGGTGGAACACTTGTTCGTGCTTCTAGGAATCACGTATTCACGCCAACTGACGCTCCCCGGAAAATTGCTTGTAATTATAAGTTTCCAGTTATTTGTGATTTCTTATATGATTCCTTAAAATTTTTCCTGTGTATCTTTAATTATACCCACAGTATTGTGTGCAAGGGTATTATAATTTTGCTCACATAACGGTTGGAAGTAGCAGCATAAAGAACTCGACGTACACATGGCAGAAAAAGTCTGCGTTCAGCCTTTGTATTAAAGCATTAAGTCATAAAAAAATATAAAACTAAAACTTATCAGCAATTTCCTTTTACTGATATTAAAGGCAATCATTCAAAGAAACTACGAGCGAAATTTCGCGGAATTTGAGTTATAGGTGTATATACATATGTATGTCAAAATGATCAGAATGATGAGAGGAGTCGATTTAGTCATGTCTGTCTGTAAATGCGCACGATAATTCAAACAAAAATTAATAAAAAAATATAAAGAAAAAAACGTGGTATTATCTAAATTTTGCGCAACTTAAGAAAATAAATACAAGCGAATATTAATAAAAATGCGCTGCCGCGCCCTTTTTAGTTAAATGCGTTCATCTCGATAACGACTTAATAAAACTCGCTCAAACTTGGTACACATTTAGATCTAACTTAATTATTATGGAGATCGAATAAAAACCTTGCCCAATTTGTATATGTTAAGACTAAATTTCATGGCTAAAGAGATTCCTCTAATCATTCTGCGCATTTTGGTACACACATTTCCACATATGTAGGTACATATAGTATATGAATTTCGATCCCTGTGGGCTGTGAACGAAATTATAAAACCCTTGGCGCAAGTGCGCTGGTATAAAAATAATCCAGGGTTGCAGTGGACTTTAAAGTCTTTGAGAGTTTTTATTTAATATTGTAGGAGCGCCCATGGCAATGATTAGTGGAGCATGCTTTATGCTGTTAAAACAACAACGTGGTGAGATTCACTTCTTACATTTATTAAATTTCAAGTATCAGTAACCAAACTAATCCCAACCAATGATTTTCCAATGATCTAAGCTATGAGCACATATGTGCATACATATGGACACACAAACTTATAAAGGCAATGCCACCCCTATTGACAAAGTTTACGGAACCTTCCAACGTCTGACTCATTCAAAGTGACTCATAAAACTAGCAAAAATTACAAGAGATATTGACGATCGCTTGGTTCGCTTGATGAATTGGCAAAGGAATGCTATGATGGCACAAACCATTTACCGGTTAAATCAGTTATTCATAAATAACTATTAGTAAAAGCGAAAGACACGAAATTAATAGAATCTCAAATGCGTTAAAATCATCAACAAATATATGTGCATACATACATATTAAAGAAACCAGACATTTATGTGTACATATTTAATATTATATAAATAACTATAAAATGTGCATTGAAACTACTAGCAGGTATGAAAATGTTTTGAAAAAATATGTTTGTTTGATGGAATCTTTTTAATATTAGCAATTAAACGGTATTGAAAGTATTGACCAGAACGCAGATGCTGTGGTATAATTATGAGAAATACTTGTGAGTTAGATTTATCAAATGATCACTGTGTGCTTATGTTCATACCTGTTTGCATTCGTAATAAGCGTTGGAGCATTTTGTTGCTTTAAAATGAGTGGGGCGCAACATGCTGTTGTGGGTGAGACGTATCTTATGTATGTATGTGAGTATGTATCAGCTGCCGAAGTATTTAGAACGTGGGAACTAGTGGATACTTGTTACTGTTAAAGTGGTTTTGAAATTTACTTTTGGCTTACACAGCTTTGCGTCAGGCCCAGTTCCGGCAGACGCGCGCAGTGTGTATTATTTAGACGAAACTTTTCAGCGAGTTTTTCCGCACCGTAATTTCGTTACCTTTTCAGGTATGAGATTTGTTATGTAAATTTGTAAGAGTATTTCAATTAGCTCTGAAATTCTGAAAGTTATGTCAAGCATTTAAAAAATCGCTTATTTGACCGATTCCCTAACTCATCACTGACTGACGCACTTCGCGTAAGAGTAGAACCTCGAAATTTGGTTTGGAAGTAAATAGGTTTTAGGGTACAAGTAAAGAAAAAATTCTGAAAACTGTACATTTTTACTCGGCCGAGCTCCTCCTCCTATTTGTGGCGTGCGTCGTGATGTTGTGCCACAAACGAAGAGACTTACAGTTATAAGCCGATTTCGAAAGACAAATGATTTGTTATGAGAAGCTTATTCATGACAGAAATACACTCAGAGTTTGGCCATTGTCTGCTAAGAGGCGACCGCTATTGGAAACGACTTTTCCCTTCATTTTGCTGTTTCGTGCACAGAGATTCGAACCTACGTACTCCCGACTAGTAATCACGTACCAATCCATTCGTCCATTTCTGTCCAGTAAGATTTGGCAAGCCATCAAAGGAATCGTTAAACGCCAAAACAATGCTTTCAAATTGTGGAAATTTACTTTGAAAAAAAAAATTAACAACTTTTCACGAAGTTCATAAAGCGCTGGGGGCATCATTGGTCCAAATTTTTTTCGTAATGAAGAAGAAGCTGCCCTTACGGTGAATGGCGAGCGCTATCGAGCCATGCTGACTGAATTTTTGTTTTCAAAAATTAATCAGCTAAACATCGACGACATGGATTTATTGCAATATTCAAACACCATTGACGAGATACTTCCAAATTTGTTGGAAAAAGTAGTTAAAAATTGGACTGAGTGAATGGATAACTTAATTCATAGCCGCGACGGACATATGCCGTATTTCATATATGTACATATATCAAAATAATAAATGCTATGAAATTATCTTCCAAATTATAATAAGAAAAAAATTCACTGCAACAATATTTCTGTTTTTTATTATAATTTCAAGTTCCCAAGCTCTTAAAAAACACCCAATATTAGCCACAAAAATGATACATTCAACATTTGATCTCAGCGCCGTAAAAGGCCTACAATTTTGGATAGGAGCTTGGCTCATATTTTGCATAAATGTTTGTGGTGGAATCTTTCATACTTCAAATAAGACATTTGCACATTTAGAATTATTTTATATGCAATACATACGCAAATACACACTTATATGACACTGAAAACAATCTCTAATTTATCTCTTAAGAATGTGAAACCCACCTGTTATTAGCCGTTTAGTGATTTTGTGCATTTCACTTTTACTGTGCTTTTCCTCTCCTTTCTCTCATTACATTCGTTCTCATTATCAGTGAATTTTTTTTTTCAAATTTTAAAGCACTACAAGCTCGATAATTAATTATCTTTAATATGCATTGAACATTGAATGCTCTTTCTTTCCTTTTTTATTGTTGTATCTGCAAATGTGTGAAAATACATATTTTGTTCTACACAAGTATGTGATTCGCTCTTTTGCAAATTTGTACGCTCACTCATTCGTTAACCGCGCTCACTCGCTTGCTATTCGCTGTGATTGTGTGTTTGTTCTTACGGGCTCTCCAACTTGCTCAAATACTTACGAAGCTTCTCGTGCCCCTCATTTCATTTATGAACTGAGTAATTTTAATTTAGTGCCAACTGTATAAATGGATTGGAGAAATATTTACCATTGGCGACTTTCTTCTGTGGTTCATCAGTCACTACTCTCATATATGGTATATTTAAATCAGTTCTTTGCCCCCTACTTCTAATCTGCCCTTTGCTTTCAACATTTCTCCCTCTTGGCAGTTCTACTTTCATTTAGTGATGGAATTCCGTCAATAGTTTTTATTTGAACTTTCGACTTCAAATACCTTTCGTAACGCCAACATTCTAACCAATATTCTGTCAAAAACATTTCCTTCAATCAACCCTCCATCGTTTAGTTCTCTTCTAATGTGCAAGTGCTTTGCTTAACACACCTCAACCTTCCCTTTTTTTATCGTGTTCTTATTCTTTAATATTTTTTTTTTTTTTTTTCGCATGGCGTGCGTCCTGTTTCGTTCACGAGCTGTCTTTCGTCAAGTGTTATCTTTTGTTTGTAGCAATCGCTTTAATTTTTCTTGACATTGTTGGTGTCGTGATCGCTTAGTTTCGTTGTACTTACTTTTGCTGCAGCATTTACTTTTTGGGAGTTGTCTCACATAAAATCTAATCTCATCCCATTTCAATTTCATTCGCTTAGCTCATTTCGTCAGCATGTTGTAAATCCTTTCGCCTACAGTTAGCTGTATGCATAGAAACAGTTATTTTTTCTAGTCGATAATACTATAACGGAAGTTATAATTTTGTTTTTTTTTTCATTGGTTGCTTTGAATAAATACATAGAAAGTGTTTGAAGACCTCGAGGCAGTCTGTAGATACAGTTTCAGTTTTTAAGGTATTGCATTTTTATGGTTTCATGACAATTCATACCATATTTTAGGTACTCGGTTGTATTTCCAACCGCAATCCTACGAAATAAAGATGTTAACTATGGATTTTTTACTCCAACACTCTTTAGTTGCTGAAACACATGTCCATCCTACTCAGTTTAGGTCTTTCGCGCTTATAAAAGTACTTTATTTCCTACCAAATACATACAAACTAATTTGTGTAATATATGTATATGTAATTACATGTGTATTACAAAAACACCTTTTAAAAAGTTGTAAAACCAATTTTACAGTTTCCTTTTCTTCACATTGCAGGAGTTTTTGAAAAACATGTTCACCGTTTGAAAGGAAAAAAGGAGAGCGATTTTTTTTCCACAAATCGAGGAATACACAAGTAACTCTCGTCGCCGCTCCGCAATAACGGAACGAAATACACACATATTTAGTGAAAACACAAGAACAAGTCTTGTAAGCTGTGAAAGGATCTGCCACATCTAACTGTGTCCGACCAATTCGCGCAGTGGCTAATCGTCGGTTTTGCTAGCTAGCACAGACTGGCAAAATTACTTTGACATTTCTCAACATACATATTTATACTCGTAAACGTTGGTGGGTTGTGAGCAAATCACAGCCAATCCAAAACAAGAAATTTCCAAATGAAGATGGCATCCCAAAGATTTTGTCTACGATGGAATAACCATCAAAGCAATTTACTATCTGTATTTGACCAGCTTCTGCACGCTGAAACGTTTACGGATGTCACGCTGGCCGTGGATGGGCAATATTTGAAAGCACACAAGGTAAAAGCCGCAGGAACTTTTCAAACAACTTCCGAAACTAAAAACGTGCACGCATACATTAATAAATTTACTTTTTCACACCAATACAGATGGTTCTCTCCGCCTGCAGTCCCTATTTCAATGCGCTCTTTGTTAATCATCCTGAGAAGCATCCCATTGTCATTTTGAAGGATGTCCCATATTCTGATATGAAATCTCTGCTTGATTTTATGTATCGCGGCGAAGTTTCTGTCGATCAGGAACGTCTTACCGCCTTTTTGCGCGTTGCGGAATCATTACGCATCAAAGGTTTAACCGAAGTGAATGATGATAAACCATCGCCTGTCGCACCTACGCCACCACCACCACAGCTCCAACGTATCCAACCATACTTGGTGCAACAACAGCAGCAGCAACATCAACGCAGCAAATCACAAAACAGCCTATTGGCTGGCTCAAGCGCTGGTGCTGGTGGTTTAGCTAGTGCCGCTGCTTTGGCCGGCGGCCAACATGCACAACAACAATCGCTTTTGAGCTCAGCGCTCGCCTCAATGCCGAAACGAAAACGTGGCAGGCCACGAAAATTGTCGGGCAGCTCGAATGGCACCGGCAATGATTATGATGAATTCGAACGTGAAGGCATGATGAATGTGAGTATGAATGAAAACGCAAAGGCGACCCAAATGGAATCATGCTAAAATTTAACTTTATTTTCTGTGCATTGCAGGACTCCGAAATGGGCGATTGCAAAATGGGGGACTCGTATAGTGGCAATGATGATGGTTCGGATGATAATCAACGCGATGGTGGCGATATGCGCGATCCGAGTGTAAGTAAACGATTTGTGAAATTATTATTTTTTCTTTGTTTTTTCATACAAAAACTATTTACATATCGAAAACGATTGATCAAACTGTCAATGGCTAGGTGGGATATTTAAAAGTTAATCCAAAGCACATTGAACAGGTAGTAGTAGCAGTAGTGGCACCTAGAATGTGCAAATCTATGAACCACAGACTGGCAGTTTAGAGTAACTAAAAGAAAATTTGTCAATTTAGAGACCGAATAAAAAAAGTCAAATTAGCTGCTTTACTGCTATTACTCGTTCAAAATGTGTCTGAAGGTGAATTCATTAAAGGTGGTGACACTATACCAACAACAAAGTTTTGTACTTTAGAATGTCACGATGTTATTGTTTTTTGCTTTGATAATTTTGATTTACTACGATTTATTTATTTTTTTCTACAGGAGAGCCGAGATTCTGCTTCCCACAGCAAGAAGTTCAAATCAAAAGACAATAAATCCAAGCAAAATGACAATGACAACAGCACATCGGGTGAGTTTTTCCATTTTATTTTTACATCAAAATCATCAAAACTGAATATATGTAGATAATTTCTTAAACTATTCATGCCACTAAATTCTTATGAAAAGATTTTACTATTTTATTTTAGTTTTTAGAAACATGTAAAATAATTTTTTCTCAAAATATTTTTTTTAAATTGGCAAAGTAATGAATCACCATCACAATGATTTTAAAGCATTAGCGGCTAGGCCATCAGCTTTATGTATTATTAATATTTATATAAAAATAATTGTTTTTTTTTTTTGTTTGGTACATTTTATGTTGCACTTCAAAATGTATTTTCATAACAAATTGTCGAAAAATATTTTTGCTTGTGAACCGAAAGATCCTGAGGATTTTATAAAAGAAGTATACAGCTTCAATTAGAACCGTTGGGGAATTTTTAGATATTTGTCTTATTAACCCTAGATTCATAAACACACGTCTCGCATACACCCTCAACTAAAAGAATTCTTACAACGCATGTCGTGAAAGCGATGCAAATACTTGTATCTTCCTTGAACGACGAAAGCTCACTTTGGCACCAGTAGTCAATAAAAGTTGTTTCTAACTAATATTTGTAGATTTTTATTAATATCTCCCGTAATACTTGAATTATATATTATATATATAATTGGCGCGTTCACCCTTTTTTCGGTATTTGGCCTATTAGTGGTATGCGTCTTGATGTTGTTCCACAAATGGAGGGACCTACAGTTTCAAGCCGACTCCGAACGGCTGATATTTTTATGAGGAGCTTTTTCATGGCAGAAATACACTCGGAGGTTTGCCATTGCCTGCCGAGGGGCGACCGCTATTAGAAAAAACTTTTTCTTCATTTTGGTGTTTCACCGAGATTCGAACCTATGTTCTCTCTGTGAATTCCGAATGGTAGTCACTCACCAACCCATTCGGCTAAGGCGGCCGCCAATATACTTGAATTTGGTTACCTTAAAAGTAAGGCGTAAATATAGTCTGAATCTTTGGTTAATCGTAGTTTTTGTGTTAAAAGATTAAAGCTTGCTTGATAAAATATAAATATTTAAAAAAAAAGATTATCTAGTTTTAGATGATAGATTTGTTAAATGAGTTCAATGCATTTTTTTTGCCGAGTGTAGTGCTCGTACACCTACGTTTAGATCAATTTTTGTTGCTTTTCTCAGTAAGAATTTAAAATTTTTCCTCATTGGTTCTAATTCAATGACTGATAATGTAATAATGAAAAATGAGAAATGAGGAAAACTTGCACTTTTGCCCAAATAAGCGCAACCTGAACGTACTCCCCACTATTATTTGAGGTTAAAACTCATAAATTTTTTATCATTGGCGAAAAATATACCATCCACGTGTTAGAAGGATTTGTTTGTTTATTAATTTCCTTGGAGATCGTACAAGGCACAAAATAAAACTAAATCATAGTGAATTTTTTCTACTCCATAGAGTTATTTATATTATTATTATAATTATTTGGTTTGTATCACAAAACATTAGTTTAAGATTTTTAATAATTTCATCTGCAGAGCAATTGACCACATCAGGGCCAACAATTACCATTAGTTTTAAGAAATCCACCAATCATATTCATAAGCAAGAAAATGCATTTATTAAAAAACAACATTCATTTGTATTGAAAATCAAACAAATTTCGTGGGAAAATATTTTAAATAATAATTAAGTGAAAAAGCACGTCTGAAAATCGCATCGGAAAAGCTAAAAGGGATTTACAAAACTATTTCGAAACTTAAGATACCCGAACATAAAAAGTATGTTGGATATAAAAAAATCGTAGGTCATTTGTGCGAAATAAATTTAAAGCAAAACATAAAAACTTGTAAGAAACAGTGATAAAATAAAACAACTAAAATATTACGTCGCGTACTTACTCGTTTGTAATTTTTTTGCGCGTAGTGTCAACCATGTAAGCGAAAAGTTCAAAGGCCGCGACTCATTTCGTCGGCAGGTGAGTTTCAAAGTTTACAAAAAAAAGAATCAAAGAAATAATGATGAAAGTATGATGCAAGAAACGCAAATAAAACGAAAAGGAAACGATGAAATTAGAGAGAAAAAGAGAGTGAATAGATTCGATCGGGCTAAGCTTAGGGATTCATGGCCGACGTAATGAAGAACAAAAAACAAATATGCGAATAAAAATTGCTTCAAATAGTTAAAGTTACTAAATTTAAGAATACAGTTAAAAAAAAAATTATGAGAAAATAAAGAAAAACACCAGCGCGCATTAAAAACTCTTTTTTGCTATCATTAAAAAACAATCTGGTACCAATTTTTTTCATTGTTGCTGCACTCCTTGATTTACGCGATATTTTTTTTCGAATACCGTTACGTTGCATACGTGAAGCAGTTATGTTTCGCTGCATTCATACAACTAGCACGTGTTGCACGGGCTTGGATAAATGCAAATTGCAACAATTCGAATACACAGTTATTAACTGCATATGGCTTGAAATCCCTACAGCTTTTCCGATACGTTTTTGTTCCTCATTGGAGCGCGTGCGTGTGAAAAATATTAGCTTCTTGTTAAATTTTTTTTACAGCATAACGAATTTCCTTTCCGTTTTTTGTTTGCTTTTTCGTTGCATTATACATTCATACATGAACCAAGTGAAGAAAGCACACACACACACATAATACAATTTAAGTTCATAACCATTTTTTATTGTTAAAAAAAAACAAAAACAAAAAAAGATGAAAAAATACTATATCCCCTTTTGATGAAGTGATGAAAGAACAGTTGAGAGCTTTTTAAGAGAGATTGCAACTAATGGACTATGAAAATTTGCAAAAACTTAACTATTTAATCGGCTTAATTGAATAATTTTGTTATGAGTCACTTTAAGGACGCGCCCACCCATTATCAGTCTGATCTGCCAACCCTTTTCAGAAATTTTTTCACCAACCTGTGAATTGTCGACATATTCGGACGATTAGATATTTCCACCAAAAAAAATCCCGAATTTTGCGATATGTTTTTTTAAAGATCAAGACCATTTTCATAATAAATTTCAATAACTTTAACGCCTTGTTCTGTCCTGTAAAATGGTACATTTGTCTGCTTGCCAAATGTCAAAAGTTACCGTCTAGAAATTATTCACTTCAAACATCAAAGCGTCATTTTTGAAATTCCCTTTTTAATCTAACTATGCTTTCTTAAAGTCCAGTTAGTCCAGTCTAACTTTCTTAAAGTCCAGTTAGTGCAACCTCGAGAATTTCATTGAGAATAACCCTTTCTCACACGCTCCGCCGTTGCATTAGCATTTTAAATAAAACAATGGGCTCGTAGATTTCATAGAAATCGCCAATTTGAATTCCTAGCCTTTACAAATGTCTTGCTCATATTCTTTAATAATTTTTTTACTAAGAGTAACGTCTGCACGCTTGTTTTCGAAGCAGAACTCTCACATGAGTCACTCCTAACGGGCACTAAACTTTCATTTCAGTTTGTAAATTAAAATTGTTGAAATTTCGTAAAAGGATTTTCAAACTTTCTGCATGTTTCTATGTATGTGTGGTGTGTTTTCATTCGCCTGATTTCAAAAATGTTTGTTTGATTCTCAGCATTAAACTATTTCTAAACAAGTCCCACAATTGACTCAATTTTAGATGGCAATGATAGCGACTGCGATGATCAAATGGACACCTCGTACATGGAACCACAACTGATGCTGGACGAATACGACGAGCCTGTTGAGTTCAAATTCGATCCGAATGCCACCAGCTCACCTTCGCAACAAAATTCCGCCAACGCCTTAGCCGCCCAAGCACAACAACAAGTGGAACGACAACTGCTGCTTGCTCAACAAAAGAAACAACAACTGTTGGAAGCTGCTGCCGCTACGGCTGCTGCCATGAAAATGTCAGCGGAAGCTGGCGCCAGCGGCATGCCAGGTGCTGTGACGCTACTCAATTCGATGGTTAGCATACCGAAACTGACACCCATCGGCAAAGTGTCTAAGGTGAAAGTAAATAAGCGTACCAAATTAAAGCAAAATGGCGTTAGCAGTGGCAGTGGCAATATCCCTGGCACCGACAGCAAGGTATGTGTGTGTATCCATGTGCTTCGTAATTACAGTATTCAAGTGTATTTTGCATGATTTCTCTTTAGAACTACCCCAGCGATTATATGGATATGTTCAACGTCAATTACATTGCCGCCAATGCGAACGCAGCCCAAACACCCACACAATCAAATAAGCTGAAGGGCGCTTTAAGTGGTAATACAACCACCACCCCCACAGTTTCTTCACCTTCGGCCAAAACCAAATTGAACACGTCGGGTGGCGCCCTACCCGAAGGCGAAGCGGAGGGTTCCGTCCGAGACTATTGTACCAAAGAGGGTGAGCATACGTATCGCTGTAAGGTGTGCTCGCGCGTCTACACACACATTAGCAATTTCTGCCGCCACTATGTGACATCACACAAACGCAATGTGAAAGTGTATCCCTGTCCCTTCTGCTACAAGGAATTTACGCGCAAAGACAATATGACGGCGCACGTGAAGATCATACACAAAATCGAGAATCCCTCAACGGCGCTGGCCAACGCATCAGCAGTTGTGGCAGCAGCGGCCGCGGCGGGCGTAACCACTTCGTCAGCACCCCAATCGGCAGCAGTGTCGGCAGCGTCCACACCCACACCACCCGATTTGGCCACACAGTGCTCAAATCACTCCGCGGCTGGTGTGTCAACAGCGATAGCATCGGCGGCATCGTCAACCTCATCCTCGTCGACGTCATCGACAGCATCGCTGGCGTTAGGAGCGGGGCGTTTGCCCGAAACGGCAGCAGCGCAATAAGCGTACGCCTCAAGCGTATCAGAGACTACTAAACTAAAACAAAAACAGAAAACAAAAAATAGGGAATAGTAAACTCTCCAGCAATAATAACAATGGGTGATTGGGTACACAGACATACATACATATAAATATGTATATTTCCATTTGTTTAACGCGGGGTGGGGGCTGTTAGTCGAGAAATGTGAAAAAGACAGAGCGACTAACCCACATTCACACACATACACACTCACACACATGCACATTACTAAACACAAAGTCGTCACGCATGTCTGAATGGTAGAATTTTAGAAATAGAAAATAGTAAATGTAAATTTTTTAGAGGTTTGTCAAGGACAAGAAGAGGGCAGGAAAAAGGCTTCCAATGCGCAAAAAAGTTGCAAATGCTAAATAGCAAAACGAACCGCTTTTTGCGCGACATTATTTTCGTTGTTTTCAAAATTCGTTAAAATAGCAGTTAGAAAAGGTTCAAAACGTTAGCTATTTGTAATTATATGCTGCAGACAAGCGCATTTTCTTTAAATTTAATTTTAGCATTTTTCGTTTTTCCCCCGAATTCGTTACGTTTATATGTTTCTCAATTTTAAATTATTTGATATAAATTTTTCTTACGCTTTAGTCTAAAAATTGCATACGCGAATCTTAAATCTTAAACAAGTAAGAAACTTTTCGAAAAATTTCTATTCCGGGATTCCGTGTTTATTTATTTTGTGACAATAAAAACAGCAAAAAAAAAATGAAAAAAATGTATCAATGCAAATTGGTTAATGCTACCAACTATAGTTTTCAACATAGTGCGGAAGTGGGCATGGTGGACGCAAAATTAAAGTGTTGTTTGTGCACAATTGACTAATTATTTTTATTTATTTATTTTGTTTTTAATGAAAAATGGAGAAATAAACTTAAAAAATCACTTGAATGAGCTAAACAAACACTGTTACTGAAAACTTAATTGATTACTTAATTAATTTTTTTTTTCTTGCTGCAACAATTAAAATTTTTCTTCTTTTTTTTTTAATTGTAAATGCAAACCAAAACAAAATTTTTATGATATAAACATTTTTTGGAAAATTACACCCTTTTAGCAGTTCAACTAATATGCATTTTATGAGCTCAAATAAGAAACTGGAGCATCTTTTTTTGAGTTATTGCCGCGAAAAGTAGTCTTCCACTGCTGTTTTACTTTTTCAAATTTAATTTTTTTTTTTCATACAATAAAATTGAATCTCTAGTAAGCTTTTATTTATACCATGCACAGTGTACTCCCTCTTAACAGACACTTTTTTCAGTACATATCACAAATCCTTGGGAATTTTTAAATTTGTTTTCTTTTTCCCTCGCACAACACGTTAACCGTCCCATAACATATTAACTTTTTTTTATATTTTTCTCATAAGCGGACAAATTTTTCATTCTCTTAGGTGTCCGCTTAAGCGAGAGTACACTGTATAATACTTTTTTTTTTTGTTTTTGTGCACGTTTAAAAATGTTTGTTTTTAAGCCCACAGCTCCGTGTATAATTCTTTGCTAAATATAAGTTGTGCAATTTTATGTTAATTTTTCTTAATCTAAGTTGGTTTTTTTTTTTTTTTTTTTTAATTTTTTAATATTCTGAAAATGACAATTTTCACGTAAATTAAACTCAGAAACGGCATTCGACCGCTAGTGGCCTTTTAGTTTAATAATATGCTATATTGTAAGTCTGGGTTGTTCGTAAACGACAAAAAAGAAAGAAACAAAAAAAAACATTTTTATCATTTTCGCACGACGCTAACCGACTAACTGCACTTACACAAAAACAAGCACACACTGACAGACATATGATAAACACACATTTTACACAATTAGTTAATTTTACGTGTTTTTTATCGCTAAAATATTTACAATTATTATTAATTATTAAAAAATTAAATTAATATTAACTATTAAATCGATAAAAATTAAAAGGAGAATGAATAAAACTACCTTGTTGCCTTCAAATGAAGCTAGTTTAATAATATATTATAAAAATTTGCTTACTTTGTATGGTAAAAAAAAACTAATTTAAATTTAGTACTATTAAAACATTAATAAATAAAAAATGCAAATCCAATAGCTGCATATAAGCGATTTTCGTTCATTAAAGAAATATAAATATATTTATGTTTAGTACATTAATTAACTGTAATGTTTTTGTTTGTTTTTATTCCCATTATTAAATGTCGAAGTATAAGCAGATACTATTACTTGTAAAAACACCAATAAAAAGCGTATAATTAAAACAACAAATTAAAAAGCAAATATTTAAAGCATAAATGTATATGAATTGCATAAGAATATATAGAATATATATATATATATACATTTAAATCGGAGGCTTAAATTATCGCCAAAGAATTACAAATACAATAATTATTAATTTAAACATTAATAAGAAAAACCAACAATAAATTTATACACACAAACACACAGCGAATGAAAACAAACAAAAAATCGCTCATAACGTGACAATACCATTTATTGCTGTTATCATAAAGACAGAGTAGCCAAAAGGCGATTCTTAAAAAACAAAAAACAAAAGTGCACTTATTTTTCTTATGAAAAAATATACATATTACATAAATACCAATTGAAAATACGTTGCAATAAAAATGCGATACTTACAAAATAAACAAAAAAACGAGTGCGATTTTTTTAAATACAATACACTTCAAATTTGTATGTGTTAAGCGCGTTTGTTTGCAATAACCGCGTAAGAAATGGCAATTTGAAGAGAGTAAAAAATTAGAAAACAAAAAAACACACACACACACTCATAACATAGTAGCAAACGATCTCCAGCAAGAGTAGAGAATTCTTACTAAAAAAACAAAAACCTGTTCATATTTTCCATTTTAGTGAGTGAAAATGCTTTAAAATATTAATATTTTTTACACATACCTACGTACATATATATATTTTTGAACCTTTCTTTTTGTATGCGGCAAAGCAGCAAATAAGCAATCAAGCGTTGCATACTTTTGCGAACAACTTTTCAACATTCTAAACACAAGAGCTGAAAAGAAACAAATACAATACGTCTAATTTTTATTTATCTAATATTTAATGTTTACTATACATATTATTTTCTTCGTTTTTAGTGGTAGCTAGTGCAATTTAGTTTTTAGTTTGATAACAACTTAATCAATAATAATAATTATAACAAAACAAAAACAAAAACATGAACATAAAAATAGTTGCAAGTAAATAAATAAACCTCACAACGTCAGCTCCTTCAATGTTTAAAACCTATTTTTATTGCTATACATATTTTATGGCATATACATACATTTACATTGAAAAGAAAAATATAAATATTAATATTTTAATAAAGAAGTTTTGTTGCACTAAAAAAGTAAAAAAAAAAAACACTAATTGAGTTTTTACATTACTTTTGGAATATATGTATGTAACTGGCAAATTCAGGCGAATGCTGTGCGTAGGCGCATTTTTTTACCAGCAAATTTTTCCACCTACTCTTGTAACCGGTTCTAACACATGGGCTGAAAAGTGCCGAGCCTAACAAAGAAAACATGTTTTTTTTTGTTCAAAATTAGCTTTATTCATCGCCGTAATTACCAGCAAGAACAATACAATCACTCCAGCGTCACTTTAACATTTCAATACCACTTTTGTAGAGCGATTTATCTTTTGCCTCAAAATAGGCCTCAGTTACAACGATAACCTCTTCATTCGAGCGAAATTTCTTTCCAGGGAGTAGGGTTTTTTGGTTTGGAAACGAATGGAAATCGCTGGGAGAAAAATACAGCGAATGTGGGAACAATTTGAAGTTCAATTCATTTGGTTTTGTCATTGTTTTGATTGACTTGTGACACGGTGCCTTGTCTTGATGAAACAAAATTTGTTTCTTTGCTACATGCGGACGTTTCTTTGCAATTTCGAACGCTCCAGTAACGCTATATAATATTTACTGTTGATGGTATTGCCCTTCTCAAGAAAGTTTACAATTATACACATACTACACACATCCCAATTTGCCGAAGACATAAACTTTCCCGCCGATCATTGTGTTTTCGGACGCTTTGGACGAAGTTCACCAGTTGCTGTCCACTCATCGGTGTCTCTACGATCACGACCTCTCTCTTTGAAGTCAGCAAACCATCGTTTTATTGTTGTTTCTGATGGAGTGAAGTATCCATAACACTTTTCAAGCCATTGCTTCGCTTGAACGGTATTTTTCCCCATTAAGAAGTAGTGCTAAATTAAAACATGAAATTATTTTTGATCCATTGTTTTGAAAATAATAAAAGTAGTGTCACTTTTAGCGCAATAGTTCACAAACTAATGAATATAATATCATGAAGTTTTAACAGTTGTCCTTTTAAGATTAGTGCTAACTGCACCATGTCGATATACAAGATTTGGTGAAAATGTTTGTTCATGCATCAGCAAGTTCAAACCGAATTGCGCATATTTTAGGTATGTCTGATCTTAGTCTATACCGAAGCGCGAATGTTCGTGGCAACTCACAAAAATCGAATAATCTTCATTTGAGAAATGCAGCTCCTAATTCGCTATTAGCTTCACATATAACTAGATTATCTACTTTTTCGAGCTTAACTCCCAATCCGTAATTAAAAAGCGAGATTTCCTATACACAATTTCTCTCTCTCTCGGTATAATCCTGTATTTCTGTGTTATCGATAATTATTATTACGAATATGAGGTGAAACGTCAATGTAAAACTAAATAAAATGGACGGTGGCAAAGAAAAGAGCTTTTCAGACATAATTCTTATAAAATTTTTTTTAGATATTATTAATTATGCATTCATATTACAGAAAAAAGCGTGGCAAGTCGCTCTGGCCTGTTATTATTTATTATAAGATGTAATATCGAATTGGGCATGCGTATTGCGGCCATAATTTTTTGCAACGTCAGTAGACATGGTTTACGGATTTCCTCCATCCGTCTATAGCGAAATTAAGTTAACTATTGCTTCTCTTTGCCTTTTCTTCATATCGTTAATAATAATTAAACAAATCAAAAACAATAAAATATTCCAATTCCAAACCAATTTCTATGAAGAAAAACCTTTCAAAACAGTCTTGACAGCTGATTGTTAATTTTGCAGCTAATCTGCCCTATGTAAACGGGTGAATGTATTGTTAATCACTGCTTATGTGAACGTACTTTAAGCTACGTAAGCTTTTGGTTATGGTATAAGCGGACTATGCTCATTTCTTAAGAATTATTACATTTTAGCTTACGAGATATTCGCATTAATGCTGACAACAAACATGTTCGCTTAAGAACTATTTACACTAACCTGTGGTAGTTATGTTTTCAATATTTTATTTAATCTCTTCTCTTTGGCGACATTTATAGTTCTTTTTGTACTAGTATAGAATTTTTTATAATTCAATTATCATTGTATTAATTTTGGCTAGACAAGTGTTAAGGAAAACGATTCGGGTTTCATTTGAATTGTTCTTTTCGAGCTGGAAAATAAAGCATGCAATGCTCTCTACTAACGGGCACCACAGTACCACCAAAATTCTTACGAGTTTTTTTCATTTTTCAACCAAAAGGAACATTCGACCACTTTTCACGTTGGTTTTTTATGAAAAACTTTATGCCAAAAATCTGGCCTAGTTTGCACCTCTCACATGAAGAATATACATACTCCTCACCAAAAAAACAAAAGAGAAAAGATGCAAGAACTGAAGAGAGCAAAGACCGGGATAAAAAAACTCATGTTTACAACGTAGATCTGCAGGCTAAACTAATGTCCTCAAACTCTTAAGTCAGCAGCCTATACTACTAGGTGCCACCTTGAACAGTTTGCTCTCATCTTCAGCGCATACAACCGCAATTGCCACTAAGGTCCAAAAACGCAGCAAGGTCCTTAAATCGCTAGCCAGCAGCACTTGGAGCAATGACAAAGGTTTCCATGCTCCCGACCAAGGCGCACAGCAAAATGCTCAGCAAGCACTTTCTGCTAGGGTGTTACTGTAGGAATCATCCCTGCAGAAATTTTCTGGAGCCTGAGCCACTTCCCAGACGAGACAGGAGACATCTCTTCACCTACACCGACGAGTTCCAGGATAAAACACAACTGAAACTACTGTAGCGGACAGTATATAAACATACGCTAAACGACATTAATAAGGAGACTCACCACCTTCCTAAACTACCGAGCCCCAGATGCTGTTATCGGAGGCCAACCATCATCTATTACAAACGAAGAGCTTCAGCTGACTCGTGAGACCCCCTTAACTTTGGCCCATTTACGATCTGGATATTACAGTAGGTTAAACTCCTACTTATCCAGAATCACTCCCAGTATTCACGTGTCTGGCATGTGAAGGCACACCGCACGATACTAACCACCTATTCCCATCCCCTCTCAACCCCACCAAGTCGCTCTGGACCCAACCTGTCGAAAGAGCACATTTTCTGGGTCTACCGTTAGATGAGTTAGACGAAGACGATAGGTGACTACACCTCACTGGTAGGGCTTATTAAACTGCTACAAAAACAACAACGAAGATTGAAATTTTTTAAATAAATTTTACTCAAAGACCACCATGAATTTTGTAATGATTTACCTCACAAATTATTTGTAGCTCAATTTTTAATTATTCTCCTTTATAAATAATACAGAAATTTACGAATTAAATTTGTGATTTCTGTTAAGAGCAATGAAATAAGACTGTACTAGGTGGTTACTTATTTCGCAATCATGAAGAATAATACAAAAAATATATATTTATAACGAAAATAACAAAAAAAAAATTTTTAACAATAAAAAATTTATTGAAAAACTGGTTGATAGAAAAAGTGCTAAGTCCACATAAAAAAAGAGAAAATGCTGTAAGTCACAAAAACCTGTAGGTCTGCAATAGTTTTAATTGAAAATGCCCGATTATTGGTATAGAAGAAAATTCAGAAAATATTAACAACAAAAAAATTTTGACGGTTTTTCCCCCTCCTGAAAAACTAAAAAATAGGCACAGAGCTGAGCCAACTATAAAATAAAAAGTTGTCGTTTGGTTGAAAATTAAAGAAAAAATAATTATACTAATATGTATTTCATGGGCACGCCCATATTTTTGTATCCGTGGTATCCACTTAGCTTTTGGTAGTCCTGACAACGTCAGAATAATTGAAGTCATCTGTCAGTGACTTTCACCAGCAACCACTTTCCGTACTTTATATTTGTCATAACACATGGATTTCCTTTGCACTACCTTCAAATCCCCCTATTCTCCCCTAAAATGTATGTTTTGTTTATTAACCTTTTTTTCTTATTACCTTTTTAGTGCAATTGATAAATACATCTCCAGAATTATCACAAAGACTATTCGGCTTAATTAAACCTGCGGCCACCGTCCAACCACAACAACAGCAACAGTCACAAAATGACCCACAATCAGGACCCACACAAACATCACTCCTTCAATTCAATGAGCAACAGGATGTCACTGCACATCTACCCACCGCCTTAGGTCTAAAAGTGCGTAGTTCACTGCAATTAACTGCTCAGCCACAGCAGCAGCAGCAGCAACAGCAACAACAGCAGAACATCACCAAAAACACCAATTCACTGTTAAAACAACAGTTACGCGCTGGACTGAAAGAAATACCGAATAATAACACAACGACAATTGAACCAATGCCCAGCAGTAATACTGATTTCAGCTGCTCAGCGCTACAATCCCTCGCCAGTGTCGCTGAGCGTCAAACGCCCAACGCAATACAGCCACCATCGGCTAATAATTTGCACCACCAGTTCTTATTACACATGGCGGCGAATCCCATGTTAAAACCCAGTGCCGATTTCTTCCGACAACAGCAGCATCAGGCACAACAGCAACAACAATCACAGGAGCAATTATCTGCACAAGAGCAGCAACAGTCACAAACAAAGAAGGCGCAATCGCAACAGCAACAGAAAGTGCCGTCCCAGCAAACGCAATTGCTCGAACAGGAATTGCAGCGCGAGGATAGCATGTCGCCCACAAATATGGATCTCATACTCGATCAGACTGACAAGTCAGAGCCAGAATTGACGCTAGCCGATGAGACAGCCGGGTTGGATTACAAAAACGCCGACACATCACTGGGTAACATTGATGACGCTGTCGCTATTACAACAATAACAATAAGCGATGTGCCGGGCAATGAGAACTCGAATGCAAACGCTATGACTGGAACGATAACACCGAATGCACGCTCAAGTGGCACAAGCCGCCGCCCAGTACAACGACGACGGATACGCCGCAAAGCGCAATCCACAATCGATGACCAAGCCGAGCACTTGACCGAGATGTCAGTGCGTGGGCTCGATCTCTTCCGATATGCGCGCATCAACGAAGGCGTCTATCAGTGCACCGAGTGCGCCAAAGAGGACTTGCAAAAGACTTTCAAAAACAAATACAGTTTCCAGCGACATGCCTTCCTCTATCACGAGGGTAAGGTGCGCAAAGTGTTTCCATGCACATTGTGCGGCAAAGAGTTCTCACGACCGGATAAAATGAAGAATCATCTAAAGATGGCGCATGAGAATTTCGTAGCGCGCGACACCAACAGCTTTAATCCGCTAAACTATTTGATTACGGCGGCAACGGCCGAAGAGATGCAAACTGCAATATTCACCGCAAGCGCTGCGGTACAACAACAACAACAGCAGCAACAGCAACTTGCACATCAACAGCAGCAACAACAAAAACAACAGCAACAACAAAGATCAATCATACAGGATGATTATATGGATAATGGCGTCAGTATTTTGAATACAACACCGCAGGAGAGGGACATTTCGAGGCCAACATCGCCCACATCAGCGGCGGCGTTACTGAAATTGCAGAGTGACTTAACCATTAAAAATGAGATCGTAATCTCACCGTCACCCTCACCCGAACCGATAGTGACTATACCAGCGAATGCCACAGCGACGCCGGCAAGTGCAGCCGTAACGAAGTCAACAAATATGGGAATGTTGCAGGCAAAACGTATAACACAAAGACTGGAAGAGGTTAAGTAGAGTGGCAGTTGTCAAAAAACCTACTAAAGTAAGTTAATAGAAGGAAATGCTAGACTAAATGAAGAAATTTGCTAAGTACAGAGTGTTTAAGAGAAATAATTATTAGTTAGGTTTTAAATTTTATTTTTTTTTGCTAGGCCGCAAAGTGCAAGAAATACTACTAGTATACAATATAAGAATAACTTTTGATGTTGTGTCAACGCAAGCGCATAACTAAAAGGTCTGATTTACATACATACTCGTATATAGAAAATAATGCACAAAAAGCAACTCATTTACTTAAATAAATAAAATAATTTAGATATCTATTAATGATAATGGAGGTAGTGCTAGGCTAGTGGCATCGAGTGCAACGCACAAAGCAAAGAAAACAATAAAAAAGCAATTAACTTGGCACAAAAATGAGATTAAAAGTTTTACATATAACATAAATTTATTATTTGTGGTATTTTGCTTAAGGCCGGCGGGCCAATTAGATGCCCTAAATTCAGTAGTTTTCGCGAAGCGTTGTTGGATGAGAAAAAAAACAATTAGCCAAATGAAGTTTTGGGGATAGTTTAATATATATTTGAATTAAAAAAAACAATTTGTACAATCTCCAACAATATATTGTATGCCGAGTTATCAATAGATTCCCAGAGCGCCTTGCCACTGAAATATCCAACTTGTGTACAAGATACAACTTGCAATTTTCATCTCAAAACAAAAAAAAAAAAGATTATTAATTTTGATGTAATTATCTTCGATGTGAACTAAGAAAATTGGGAGAAACACGTAAAATTCGAATTTTTGGGGAAGGTAGAAAAAAAAAGTGGTTTTTCAAGGAAAAAAAAAAAACTCTTCAACTGGGTAAAAAACTCGCTTAAAAAAAGTTTTTGGATGTTTTTTTTAGTTCACATAGAAGAGAAAACAATACTGAAGATAACGCAGTTTGAATGAAATGGATAGCTCGTTTAGTTTTTTTGCAATCGTGTACACAAATTAGGTAAAATCGTGAAAATGAAAAGCCGAGAAAACGCGCTTCAAAGTTTCAAAGTAAGCGCACGGTTGCTCGACGCCGCACTACGCTCGGCTCTGTAGCTCTGCAAATACTTGGAATTTAACTCTGAAAATGTGTGTCTCATGTTCTTGAATATCTAAGCTATTGATTTCAGGAAAAAAAAAAATCGATTTTTTTGACCTTGTAATTGGCCCGCCGGCCTTAACGGAGACAAGTAACAGCACAAAAAGTCTTAAAAAAATTTAGTAGTATGCTGCAATCTACTTAAAGATTTTGAAAAATATGCTATATATGTACATACATATGTACATATGCGTATTTGAAATCAATTATAATTTTAAGCCTCTAGTGCACAAAAATCTATTTAAAAATAATTTAATAGCTAATAGCAAAAGTTATAAAAAATAATATTTTTAATTATTTTTGTAAACAGTAAATATGTAAATAATTTAAGGACCGTCCATATTTTTAACCCTCACGCTATATACATACATACATACATATATAATTACATTGTTGTATTAATTAATTAGCATTTAATTTCATGCGTTTGAGAAATTATTTCAACCTTATTTGCTTTCTTACGTCATTTATTTATTTTATTTAGCTGATCACTGAATTAAATTTAAGAAATCATACATATGTACATACATCAAACCATTTGCATATGTATCTATAGAAGCGCATTTGCCAGTCCGTTTGGGTGGGAAAACCGTAAGGCCGGTTTCACAATTATCTACATATTCTTAAGTTCTAGCCAAGAACAACTTATCCCCCATTTGCGAAACCGCGCACGCAAATCTTTCACAAACTATACTCGGGAAAAATCGGCATATCGCCATCGCTTAGTAGCCAAAATGGGTCAAAAAGAATGGACACGAAAAATATTCGTCAAGAGAAAATCGTTATAACATCAAATTTATATAAGCTGTCAAAACAATTTCTATTTTATTTTTCTTCCTTATTAAGCGTACTATGTGAAACAAAAAACTCATATCAATTCTCTTTGTTATAAACAAATGGCGCAATTTCGATTTGGCTGCTCTCATTAGGCGATGGACACTAGTTTTTGTTACGGCATCTGCTGCTCTCTGCCAATTAATTTTCATTCATTCAACTGCTGTTCATTTTTAATTTTTTTTTTTTAATTTTTAGCAATACCTAATTCTTTTAACAATAATCCAATATTTTCCAAAGGGTCGCAATTGTGGACAGTTTGGTGGGGTGTGGACCTTTTGCACAATATTTACCCCGTGATTTTCATACCAGTTCATAGCAAATTGGCTATAATAATACGAGCCAAAACAGAACTGAGCCTTTATGTTGTTCTATAAATGGTCGCAAACGTTTTTGCAAATACTCCTTCATTTAAATTTCCCGATTTATAATGCCCATGATAATGAACGTTTTGCTTTTCATACCACACTGGCAGGTGGCTTGGCAAACCAAACATTTTTTAGGGCACTTGCCTAATATTTTCAGCCTAAAGGCACCTGGGACTCCTACTCTTTTCGTTGCAGTATAAAACTCGAGCGTCCTGAATCTGTTTAGGGTCTGTTTTGACGTATGTTTCATCGTCCATAACCACTCAGCCATATTTACATATGAATATCTTGACTGTTGATTTTCGCGCACGTGTTTTATCACTCTTATTTTGTTTATCATTTCGATTCGGTGCTACAATCTTTTTTCATGATTGTAAACCTTCACTTTTGCACACTTCTTGGACGTATTCTTCCAACATACGAACCTGTTTTGCAGCATTTCGTAGAGCAAAATTTGATTTTTTCGAAATAATGTTGCCATTCTTTGGCTTGTGTTGCCGGCGCAAATCTTTTTTTTCCACTGCCAAACCTCCGTTCCAGCGACAAGGTGTCATTAAACTTTTTTAAGACATTACATAAACATTAAACATAAGTTAGCCTACTTTTCGGACAATTTAAAGTTTTTGCTTTGGCATTGTGCGACAAATGACCATTCACTCGCTTTTTGCACGCACTTAAGGGATTAAATACGTCCAGGATTTTCAAAAAATCTATTTTTTTTTACAGATTGTTATTCTTTCTAGTTTTAGGCGTATTTCTGTGGAAGTCGATTGTAAAAATTCCCCATATATACAAAGATATGGTAGAAAATGTAACTGCCCGACGAGAGTTTGATGCGCACAGGTAGTTGTCCTTCGTTTGAGGCAGCTGGCCCTTACTTTCGGAGCCTTGCAGTCTGTCGGTTCTTTTGTAATTCTAAAGTAGATATACATATATAAGGATATCTCTAAAACATTATGAGAGTGTGTGTAGGGTCGATATGCTAAGGTTTATGAAACTAAAGGTTAGTTGTTTTTGATCATACGAAGAAAACAGTTGTGTGTCTTATTTGTGATTTTCGAAAATGTTAAAACGTCGTTGTATAGATGGTAAAGGCAGTAAGAGTGAACGATTTTCACGTCTTAGAAAGAAGAAGCCTCCTCAGAAGCGTAGAAGTTACAAAACGTGAATACGCCAAATCAATAATGACAACAACCCCCATGAATATGTATAGTAGGCTTATTTTTTAATTACGGTTAGTTTTACCTCATCAAGCCAGCGTTCGATCCAGCTCACGAAACATTTATGGAACTAGATTTTCGGTACATCTATCAGAGCCGTATTCGATTTTTCCTCTACTTCCTTTCGGCTGTTAAAACACGTTCCCCTTAGGAATTTTTTGACTCGATCAAACAGAAACATTTTAAAAAATTTACAGGGAGTCACATCAGTTGAATGTGATGGCTGTTGTTTTGTTCTTGGCCGAAAAATCGCGGATAATGATGCCACTGTGCGACTGTGCTTTTGCAAAATCCACGAGTTGTTTTCCCACAAATGCTTTCTTTTTTGGCGAACTGCTCCTGGTAAACGTCTCAAGAAGCCTAAATAAAAGTCCTTATTGACTGTCTAACCTTCTGGCAAAAATTATTGGTGTACAATCACGTTGAAATGCATAAAAACATTGAGCATCGCTTTCTTTTTTGACTGCAAACGACGGGGGTTTTCTGATCTTGGTTCGTTCGAAGCTCTCCACTCATTCGGCTGATGTCTGGATTGCGTGTCGTACTCATAAACCCACGTCTCGTTTCCAGTAATGTTGGGTTTGATGAATGTTAGGTCATATTCAGCCTTGGAAACCATGTCTTTTGCCGATATCAATGGGTCCTTTGGAATCAACTTTCCAACAACACAACGCAAACCCAAATCATTAACTACCATACAACGTCCTGAACGGATCCGTAAGCAATGCTCAAGTCCTCTGCCAGCTCTCTGATGGTTAATTTGCGGTTGTTGATCAACTTTTCTTTCACTTTGTTAATGTTTTCTTCAGTTTCCGTTGTCGACGTCCTTCATCATGTCAACGCTCGTCATCCTCAATGGACTTACGATCTCTTCTGAAGCATTCATGCTACCCATAAACGGCTGATTTCCTTATGGCATTACCAAAACAGTTTCCCAACATTTCTAAGGTTTTCGCACCATTGCATCGTTTCTTAATGCAAAATTTAATACAAAATTGTTATTGCAAATTCAAATCTATTTTTAAAACTGTAAAAAACCGAAAGCACGTGCACTGGTAGATTTACTCAAGACGGCATAACTTTTACAAATGTCAAGCAATGGCGATACAATTTTGGTAGGAATGTTAATCACAGATGTGGCAACGTACCAAAAACAAAAACAGAACTCAAATCAGTTAACTTAGAGTGTCACTTGTCGGTTGTTACAAGAACTTTTTGATCAAGATGGTATGCAATAATCATAATAATGCAAACCCCGTTTGTTACTCAATGACTGCACCTTTTTTTCTAGAAGTCCTAGAAGCCTTAAAATTCGGTTTTAAGTTAAAAGAAATTTAGTAGATGTTTTGCAAAAATTAAAATTAGATAAAAAGTTACTAAACCTTCAGATGTTTATCGATATTTCATTGCGTTAATGAAAGCTCGGTTCCAATTCAACATCACTACATACACATGTACAGGTGGCGCAAAACGAATCATCCGATTTGGTTTTTAAATAACTTTTTCGCTAAATAAAAAAAACTGATTTTGAAGAATGAAAATCTTTATTTTGGCCTTAATACGCTCCTTTTACTGCAGCTGTCACATTTGATTGGCGTTGGCAAAAATGAGAGGCATTTGAATTATAAATGGGGTGATTAATTTTGAGCCACCTGCTACATACTACATACACATAGATAAGTAACGTTTACTCATATTTGCAAAGAAATTTGCGCCTGAGAAGTATCTATCAGTATGATTTATTTTTATTAATATTTATTTATTTTTTATTTTTAATTTATATTCTACTTATTTTATTCTATATTTATTTCTTCAACACTGCTTATTGGCACAGCCATACGAATATTTATTTACCGTATTACCATATTACGCCGTATTATTTTCAAAAGTTGGTTCTCGTGATTTTTCAAGAGAGCAAAATTGCAGATTAGTTGTTTGTAATTACAAAACATTTCCTAATATAATTGAAGAGTTCATAGCTTTTAACTGCCTACGTCTTGAGCGGCCATATGGACTAACTGACTTCAACTGATGATCAACTAGTTGAAGAACTTTTTTCCACCTCGTATACTCGTATAGTAGATTGAAACGTTGGTCAACGCTTTGCTATTGGTAACCGATGTCATGTAAAGGGTGATCAATTAAAAGATATCGCATTTTAAATTGAAAGAAAACATCAAAAATTCTGGAACTGATTGAGCAATCTTTATTCTTTTTGTGAGAACCATTCACGACATTTACTTTTTAAAGATAATTCCGTTCAAATGTTGGCCGCATCTGCGGCGCAACTCGGCCATCCGTAAACACAAATTTTGAATGACTCGCGACTCGCTGGAGGACTTCAGTGGGTGTCTCGGGAACAACTTTAGTGATGTTGGCTTCCAACACCTGAATCGAAGCTAGTTTACCCACGAAGTATTTAGACTTTATATGCCCACACCAATAAAAGTCCAAAAGTGTGATATTAAACGATTTTGGTGGCCAATTCACTGGTCTGAGACGAGAGATAAATTGCTCACCGAAACGACGGCGCAGTAAATCCATTGTCTCACAAGTTTTATGGCAACCCGTCGTCCACCGTGTTGTTGAAACAAAATGTTGTGGAGGCCACGGGCTTCAGTTTCCGGTATCCGGCATCAAAAAGTTCTTTATCATGGCGCGATAGCATTCGCCATTCACTGTTACATTGGCGCCAACCGCGTCTTTAAAGAAATATGGTCCGATGATTCCTCCAGCCCATAGGTCACACCAAACGGTTGTTTTCAATGGATATAATGGCTGTTCTTGAATGGCTTCGGGTTGCTCTTCAGCCCAAATACGGCAATTTTGCTTACTGACGTAGACTCTAAGCCAAAAATGGATCTCATCGCTGAATACCAAAAGTTGGCCTGAGCGCAGAACGTCGATTTTCGTAATTCATTTGTTCGATTTGTTGTGAAGTTGTTGAGGCGTAAGTCTTGCCATGCTGAAATCTCAATGAATGCTACAGAAAATTATGTATTTAGTTCAATAATATCAAGCGTGATCTGGCAAAAAAACCCTCTTGGAAAAAGTACCTCCAATCTGATCACTCTTTAGATATTTGGTTATCTCCTTATCTATGGAAGTCTTTTTGAGAACAGCTCGTCTGACCAAAAATAATCTTGTATGTATGTACGAGTATATATATGTATATAAATTTATATACGTATTTTGAAGATTTATCAACCTGCCTACACACAGGCTATTTGCAACCAAGTTCTGTTAGTTGTTGTATTGATTCGTTCATAATTCGGGCTGTATATGAGGCGCTTTATACAATTCCCGCGCAAAAATGCCGCAAGAATTCCGACAGATAATATTTAATTTTTCCTAAAATTTAACTTATAATTGTTTTTTTTTTAATTTCACTCAGTATTCACATTTATTACCTTATAAAAGTACAGTACGAACTCGGCAATCGCAACTAATAAAGGTAGGGAAATCAGAGCAATTGAATTCCTTGCGCTTATCAAGGAAACAAAAATTATAAATGAGACTACTTTTTATAAAATAGAAAACGTATTTTTTTAGTAAAATTTTTTTCTTTATTTATTTATTTTTATTTATTTTTTATTTCATTTTATTTGTATTTTTTTAGTTGCAAAATCAAGTAATTTCGTGTATCAACGGTTATATTTAAGAAGTTCGTACTGTATATATCGGGTGTTTTTTTAGCTGCATAAGAACTATCGTTATCAATAACTATGGGTTGACAGCTGAGAATGACAAATTGTGTTGACATTTCTGATCAGTAAGTTTTGGCAATTCATTATGAATCTTTTAACGCTAGAACCACCAAGAAGACAAAAGAACGTGCGTACCAAAGAGAATATTGCTGCTGTAGCGTGAAGTGTTGAAGAAGACGTCGAAATGTCGATTCGTCGTCATTCTCAGCATGCTGGCCTTTCTCCTTCGACAACGTGGAAAATTTTACCTATGGATCTTAGCTTACGTGCCTAGTTGCAGCGCATGCTTACAACCAAAATCTAACTCTTAACGATGCTTGCAGGAAATGTAATGAGCCAAGTACAAAAGAAACCCTGTTGCATCTCCTATGCTGCTGTCCGGCTCTCTCGAAAACTAGACTATACTAACTGGGTGCTCTCAGTTTTTAAAGACTTGAATATATCCCTGAATTAGAGCTTGAGCGACTCCTAAAATTCGCGAACAGTACGCACATCTTGAACGATGCATATTTTCCCTAAAATAGGACTCTGATCTGGTATCACTATGAACCGAAATGGTCTCTGCGTGGCTTCGTCCAGCCAGTATAACCTAACCTACGCGCTTATAAAATACAGTTCACGCAGGAATTGAAGCCAAATGACCATCGTTTGCGTCGCAGTTTCGCCAATTGGCTCCTTTAGATTTATTGGGAATTGTTGTCAGAAATTGGGCTGATCGAAGGGGCCATACAACTCATAGCCGCGGCGGACATATGCCAGATATTATATTCAAAAAATAAATGCCATGAAATTATCTACCAGATTATAATCAAAAAAAGCTCATTCCAGCAATATTTCTGTTTTATTGGCAGCCGCTGTAACCGAATGATTGAAGCGTGACTACCATGCGGAAGTGTCTAGGTTCGAATCTCCGTGCATGGAACACCAAAATGATAGAAACAAGTTTTTTCGAATAGCGGTGGCCCCTCGGCATGCAATGGCAAACCTTCGAGTATATTTCGACCTGCATCAAAATATAGGACCCTCCATTTGTGCAGGGTGGGCCAAATAAGACCTACTAATGTTAAACACAAATAGCTTTTGCAATAATCATTTATTTTGGGGAATTGTTTTTATACATTGAATATATTTTATGGAAATTATGTATGAAATATTACATCAGACAAACGCGTTTTTCATTACACCACATAATGTTTCTGGTTGAAGGCTCAGTATTTCGTCTCGAATATTTGGCTTCAGCTGTCTAATAGTCTCTGGTTTATTAAGATACACTTTGTCTTTTAAATATCCCCATAAAAAGAAGTCGGGCGCAGTCAAATCTGGCGAACGAGGTGGCCAAGGGAAATCTGAATTTTTGGAAATCAGACGTTCGCTAAAAATTTCACGCAGCAGGTCCATAGTTTGCCTAGCAGTATGCGCAGTTGCTCCATCTTGTTGAAACCACAAATTAGGATACTGCTCCGCCACTGGCCGCAAAAAGTTTTCAATCAATGTTCTTCAAGAAGCTCCTGAAATCGATTCCGGCGTTTCATCCTCATTTTCGAAGAAATATGGACCGATAACACTAGTTGCCATAACACCGCACCAAACAATACATTTAGATGGGTGCAACTGATGTTAGTGTGTTGCCCTTGGATTTTCAGAGCCCCACAATCTACAGTTTTGTTTTTTGACATAACCATATAAATGGAAATGCGCTTCATCCGACATCAAAACATTATTTAAAAAACCAATTTGTGTGGCTAACTGTGTAAAACGAATAGCGTATTGTAGTCGTTGTTAGTGGTCTTGCGGTAGGGTTCCATAATAAATTTCCAACAATTCAATTATAACCTACAAAAGGAGAAAAATAAATATGTCAAAAAATAAAAAAGTTATTTGTGCTTAACATTAGTAGGTCTTATTTGGCCCACCCTGTATATGTATATTATCATTTTAAGTTCTCAAGTTCTTAAAAAACACCCGACGCATACACACATTTATAAATTTTATAATTCTTAGCAGCCTTAACATTTTTTTATAGAAAGACCTACCTTTTGCATTATGGCGTTTACAAAACTGATAGCGAATGTCTCAAATTATATAAAAAATAAATATAAAAAATGTATGTATAATATGTAACTTGTAACTTGATTAGGTTAGTCTAGAAGTAGATTTACATGCAGAATTAAATATGAGACTATAGCATATAAATGTTCCAACTTGGAACTGTAGGAATTGATGATGATGATGATGACGATGAAATGAAAATGAAACTTTTTTCTTTTGGTTTTTCAAGGTACTTTTTTGTCAATACGTTTCTTTGAAATTTTTGTTTGTTTTATAACAAAAAACGTATTTTTAAACATTTGTTGTTTTATTCGCTAATCCACCTTTAAAATTTATGAGTTTTTTAATATTCTAAGATTATATACGATTTTCTTGTTCTTAACAATTCTTTTGAAAACTTTTCTTATTTGTGATCCTTATTTTCAAGTTACTTGAAATTTACTTAATATTGCTAATGTTTGTATATTTTTATTTTTATTTTGTAAATATTCATTATAAACGTAAGTTGATACTCAAGATAGAAAGTCGCATAATATATAAATGAAAGCAATTTGTGCAATGGACTGCAAATATTTAATAAATAACGACTAACTTAATAATTTAAGATAAGCAGCAAGACTTACAAAAAACATTTTTTATACCTTTATTTACTTAACACACAATTTTTAAGAACAAATAATAAAAAAATTCATATGTATAGACGTATTTTTAATTTTATTTATATAAAAACTTAGTTATGGAAAATGTATAAACTATTCAACTTCACTGAAACAAAATGATAACTAAACAAAAAGTATGAAACCTAAGTATACATAATAAAATCGATGCTCAAGACTTTTTTCCAGTGATAGTTTTATTTAATTTATTTTTTTATTTATTATTTTTTAAACACTTAAAAAGTAAGTCAATTGTGCTGATGTTTACTCAATCGCAATGTAATAAGCAATCAATAAAAAAAATGTAATAAATTCATTTTTGAAATAATATTTGTAACGCACCTACAATTAAGCTGGTTAAATATTAGAATCATTGGAACTACGTCAATTATTTAACACTTCAACTAAACTTTGTATCTATGTAGTTAAAAATTTGCAATGTATTTGCAGTTGAAACAAAATATATACATACATATATAGCTATTTTGAAACATTTAATTTGGTTTTATTTAATACAACTGAAATGTATGGCGGCCGACGTAGCCGAATGGGTTGGTGCGTGACAACCATTCGCAATTCACAGAGAGTACGGCGGTTCTAATCTCGGTGAAACACCAAAATTAAGAAAAAGATTTTTCTAATAGCGATCGCCCCTTGGCAGGCAATGGCGAACCTCCGAGTGTATTTCTGCCATGAAAAAGCTCCTCATAAAAATATCTGCCGTTCGGAGTCGGCTTGAAACTGTAGGTCTCTCTATTTGTGGAACAACATCAAGACGCACACCACAAATAGGAGGAGCTCGGCCAAACACCTAAAAAGGGTGTACGCGCCAATTATATATATATATATAAATGTATGGAATAGAGTAATCACCAGAACTGCTTATTTAATGAATGGAAATGCAACGAGAATGGATGAATCCATTATTGGAAATGGGTTATTAAAATAAACATAAGGTAATTAACGCTTTACCTGCAAGTACAAGGTGAAGTCCAAAATAAACAAGACTGGCGTCATAGAAACGTTTTTGATGACGCCATCTTTTTGATGAGTTAGTGCGTTGGAAATTACATCCCTAGCTGACTTCCAGTGAAAGCTTGGTGACATTCGGTTCAGTGGAAGCGAAGTTATTGCGTTTAACCCTCCGATGTTCGGTGCCTTATGATGCGGTAAGTGCATCATAAGGGTCTGCCCAGACCCATACAAATAATGTAAGAAATACGGTTTTAAAAATAATTTTATTTATTTATTTGAACGGATTAGTATTAATTACGAAGAGCAATTGGGTTTACGACTATATAGTTGCATGGCATGTTCATTAAGACATATGGGACGATTACATTTGCTGCAGTTATAACGAGTTTTACGTCGCTTTTTCGAAGAAGAAGCAGCACAATGGTAGCACGATGACCGTGTTGAAGCAACTTGGGCATATGATTGTTGCTGTGCTGCATCTGATGTCGATGGACAAGATTCCGGTACCTAAAAGTAGCGAAATAGTTTATTTTAAATTAGTAAATATGAATAAATGCATACACATATCTTTACACGCGGAGATATATTTAGGTGTGTAAATAATTCATACTCACCTTGATATTGAAAAGATTCATTGCTTGTCTTATATGAGAGCAAGCCTCCATACTAATGGGTTAGTCGCCAGTTTCGTCATATTTGGGATAACTAGCTGCCGTGCCAATTCAATGATAAATGAGCGCCTCTTATCACTCTGCTTTGCCGGGTTCAGCTCGTCATAGATGATGAATGAGGCCAAACCGGCAATATCAAGCATTGTATCTACCCCCGCTTTAAATTTGCTGTAGTCCAAAATTTGATCTGGCTTGAATCCTTTCAATGGATCGGTGCTTTGACGGTAATGGGCAGTGGATAACATAATTACTGGCTTTTTCGGATTTGCCATATACGAGCAAAGAGCGATATTATTATTGTGATAACAAAATAAAGTGCTTTTAACATCACGCTTCGGGTTAAGCAAGTTGTATGTTGAAAAAAAATTGTCAGCATAAACAGTCCTACCGCAGTCCATATAATTTTCCATCAATTTCATGACGACCCGTTCACCTTGATTCGTTTCTCGCTGGCCACCTGGTGGTTTTCCGGTATAAATTATACCTTTCAAAGGGTAGTTTGAAACAGAGTCACAAATCCACCACACTTTCATGCCATATTTTGCCGGCTTACTCGGCACGATGCGCCCACGATATGGAAATAACTGTTCATCGACGGTTACATGACAATTCGGAGTGTATGATTTCTCTAAATTGGCCATCAGCATGAGCCATACATCATCCAGGGCAGCAGATTTGCTTTGCTTCAACCTCTCAGCACAAGTACCACTGTTATCGAAACGAATGAAAGTAGTTAAGCTCTTGAACCGATTCAATGACATAGTGGCCTTATAAATTGGCATATTGTAACTGGCCCACAATTCTTTCGCTGGCTGAGAATTCCAGTGGAATACACCAGCAATAAGTAGCATCCCAACAAAAGCATACATTTCGTCTTCGTTAGTCATTACCCAAGAACGCTGTTTATTACTGGGATGCTTTTCATTCCATAGACGAAACGCTTCAACGGCTTTTCTGTTGGTTTCCCGCACAATGATGCTTACGATTTCAGGAGACAGCAATAGCTTGAAAAGAGCTTTATGACTCGGTGACGCTCCTCGTAGTGGCCCTTTACGAGTAAAAGTTGTAACATTGTGACAACGAGGCCTTCCAGGTGGTGGAGGTTTTGAATTCCACATCTTACCATCTTTCGACCTGTATATAAGGCCCTGGGCAATAGATGTGCTGCATGATTCCATTGTGGTTGAAGCCTGAAGGGCGATAGCTTCTCTATACAAATCCTCAATATCATCATGGTTTTCATCCAGAACAGCCTCTAACTCGATTTCCTGTTCTATATCTGATGCTTCACCGAAGTCATCTTCATCTGGAAAATATTCATCATCTTCTACGTCGCCCCTTGTTTCAAATGGATCGGACTCCTGTCCCATAATTTCTTCAATTTGTGCCTGAAGTCGCTGACGTTCTTCCGGACTCACATTTGTTGCACTTAGCTTACGAAGCAAACGCGTCATCACATCAACTTCATCCATATTTACTTGTTCCATTTTATTTAAAAAAACACTTCCCACTAATTAAAAAACACGTGTTCACTTTAATTTTCAAATGTCAACTAAGAAATTATCTCTGCCGCTGCCTCCGCTAACAGTTTAGTTGTTTACACCTAACGGTTAACCAATTTACTTGAGAAGCTTATATGGGTCTGCACAGACCCATGTGAGCTTAATTAACGAAATTAGTTTAAAATTATTATTTTTACAACAAATATAGCAAAAGTCTTAATTTTGCTACTTCATTGTGTTAAGCACACTACATTTTAGGAAGTCATGGACTAAGAAGCCTCAGATATTAAAAATAAAAGATCTACATACATTTAAAGATCGAATGGGTCTGGCCAGACCCCTATGAACATCGGAGGGCTAAAGTGTCAGTATGTTTGTGTCATCGGTACAAAAATGAGTTTCGAACAAAGAGCTAATATCAAATTTTGTTTTAAAATCGGTAAAACGTTTACCGAAACATTTTAATTGATGAAAAAAGTGTATGTCGATGATTGTCTATCGCGTGCCAGAGTGTATGAGTGGTTTACACGTTTCAGAGATGGTTGCGAGGATACAAATGACAATCACCTGACAGTAATCACCGAAAACTCCATCGAAATTGTTCGTAATTTGATCAAAAATGAATAGAAATCATCGTTAAAATTCATGGAATCGGAATTGAATATCTCCATTGATCATTTGGGCTTACGAAAGGTCTGTGCACGTTTCATTCTGTACAAGTTAACTGAGGACCAAAAATTGCTCAGAGCTCAACATTTGATGGACCTCATTAAAGAGGCGAGAAAGGACGAGAACTTCCTTTACAACATTGTAACTGGTGATGAAACGTGGTGTTTCCAACATGAATCTCAAACTAAGCGTCAAAGTGCCGAATGGAAGGCTACAGACGAGCCACCACCCAAAAAATCGAGTTTGGAGAAGTTAAACGTCAAGTCGATGCTCATTTGTTTTTCCGATTCCAAGTGAATTGTACACAAGGAGTTCGTACCAACTTGCCAAACCGTTAATGCAATTTTCTATCTTGGCGTTTTGAAGCGTTTGTTGCATCGCATTCGTCGCATTCGTCCTGAATACCGCGAAAGAGGAAGCTGGCGCTTATTGCATGATAATGCACCATCTCATAGATCCACTCTTGTGACTAATTTTTTGACTAGAAATCGCACTTAAACCATCAATCACTCACCGTATTCGCCTGATATGGCTTCCTGTGTCTTCTTTGTCCGTAGAGGCCATCCAAAAGGCTTGTACCGACATCCTGAAGGACTACCCGGTCAATGACCTGAAACACTTTTTCGAAAAGCTTTTAGATCGCGCAAAACAGTGTATCGAGACCAGAGGGGACTGACTATTTTGAATAAATAACCTCGAAGTTATATCAGAACAAAGCTCCTGTCGTTTCTATTTTAGCTCAGTCTTGTTTATTTTGGACTTCACCTTGTAGAGCGACAAACAGTCAAAACATTCTTTGAAAAGTGCAGCAATCAACTGCCATTCATAATTGTTGAACAAATTTCATAAACTAAAAATGTCAAAAAAAACGCGCAAAGCAAAATAATAACTCGCATTCATCCAGCCGCACATCAATATATCTTACCCGAGCGCGACCGAAGGCCGATTACTAGTCCATGAGTTATTATTACCAGGCGCATGACAGTTACAAGTTGTTTTTTTAGTTGCTCCATTGCACTTATTAGATGAGACATATATTTTATTTCGCCGACAAAGCTTTATTTATCCCAACACTTATTTTTTCTCTTGCTTGACAACTCTTATATAATATAAAAAAACCAACGTTGTTATTGTTGGTGCAAGCCAATTGCCTGTCATTCCAACAGCATTCCCCGTAATTTTATGGGGAATGTTTGTGCTACTACAACAACAATATCATGGATTTACAATATCAGTACTAGCACCCTGTAATACTCAATTTACCACTCGGTGTGTCTCATTTATTTCGATTTGTCATTTTTGAAAATCGAACAGACGGTGCAAAAAATGTCTTCGCGTATATTTGTACCATATATTTCCGTGCCTAGAAAATATTTATTTTGCATATTAGTTAACAGGCAAGGATGATAGAGTACAGGTTAGGCCAATAACTATGGTGCCTACCGTCGCCAACGTGCAAAGGTCCAAACATCTTCCGCAGAATCTTTCTCTCAAACACTCCCAGGGACGCCTCACCGAATATTGACATTGTCCACACTTCTGCGCCATACGTTAGGACGGGCATGATGAGAGCCTTATACAGTGTTAGTTTTATTTGTCAAGAGAGAACTTTAATACTCAATTGTCTACTTAGTCCAAAATAACACTTGTTGGGAAGAGAGATTCTCCATTGGATTTCAAGTCTCACAATATTATCGATGTTAAACCAGCATTAACCTGAATAAACTATGTCTCTTACAACTTTAAAGTCATGACTTTCAGCAGTGACGTGAATACCGATACTCGAATGCGCGGACAAAAATTGCTTGCATAAGCTCCTTTTTTACTTCAAACTATTCAAAAATAGCAGTGCTAGAGAAATAGACGGGGCATTTGGACGAATTCGAGTAATTCTGTATTGGAGTAATTTCTCGATTTTTTAAGTGCCATTTATTAATATAGTTTTAATTTCAAAATGCTTAACTAATACTCAAGCCGATTGCAAATGCGTAAATTTACAAAGCAATTGTAAATTATTTGCTTGGTCGCCTCACTGATTCGTTGAACGACGATACCAAAAACGTGCTCGAAAATCGTCTGAACATGTTAAGAATGCAGGTGAGTTTGGAGAATGCGTTATAAAACGCACTGGACCATTGTGGCCCAAGGACATCAGATTTAAACGGGCACCATTACGTGAATTCCAAGAACACAGAGAAGTAGTCGCCTCATCGGGAAATAGCACATAATCTTCCGTGTGATTGAATACCGCCTGCGTATTGTGTTCCTGTTTGCCAGTAGTACCGGCGCCAGTGTAAGTTTGTACGGGTCGGCTGGTGCAAAGTTCCCACAAATAGACCAACGAGTCTTTTCCAGATGAAAGTAAATACTGGAATTTTAAGCGAAAAATATTATTTAAATTATTCTCAGCGTACTTTTTAAAATCTAGTCTTACTTCACTTTGCATTTCAGTCAAAGAAAACATACATAACTGCTCAAAATTATTATACTACTCTACTTACTTTTCCATTCCTTGTGAATTCCAGAGAACAAATTTCTGCACCTGCATGTGCTTCCGGTATCGTATTGATGCAACGTCCACTGACCCCATCCCATATTTTTATGGCACCATCTAAACTGCCTGTGGCATATAATTTTGCTGTTGGTGCGAATTTAACACATGTCACTGCTCCCTTGTGTTGTTGTGATGGTATTGCACTTACGAAACATTGAGAGGTGTGCACGTCATAAACACGTAGCACAAAATGTTCGGTGCCAATGGCCATATAATCACCGGTAGGATGAAATGACAAGCAAGTCACCGGTTCACAATCGGTGAACACCTTGTGCGCCTTTTTCACTGAAGGTTTTGCTATATCGAAGAGTTTTACTGTGCCATCCCGCGAACCAGAAGCTAATATGTGTTCTTTCGGATGGAATTCCAGATAAGCAACCTCATCCGTGTGATCATAGAGTGTACGAATAACCGGATGGCCTTGCTGTTCCCGCCCTGGTTCTATGTCTTCTGGTGCGGATTTAGCCAACATCCGATCGACATCCAAAATCTTTATACTTGCGTCTACACTGCCCGTTGCAACTAATGTGCCATCATGACTAAATGCACCAGCGCGACAAGACTGCTTATGCGATGTAACATAAGCAGTTTCATAGGAGGCGGGTTCGGGCGCAAGTGCAGATGCTTCAGGCTCGAACTCCAAATCAATGCCAGGCAACACATCATCTTTAGGTGTGGTGGACTTCTCAGTAGTTGCCTGCATACCGGCGATCATGACATGTAACAAGCGTTCACTTGGAGCACATTCATCTGCTTTAACTAGCATAGAAAGCTCCATAGCGAACTTTTCCAGGCCATCGTACATCAACTGGCTGCAAAGAAATAAATGTAAATTTACATGGAAGTATGTACGACTTCATTTACTCGCCTTATAATAAGCCTGTAAAGTATTTCACGATTTTTCACTAAATTTCGGGGATCTAAAATCTCAATGTCGCGCATTTTCTTTATTGTTTATAGTTCACAAAATCTTTGCTTTTCCAGTTAATGTTTAATTTAACTATGATGTCTAACGCACAATCCTTAAATAACAACACGAGAATTGTTTGGAAATTATATTATATGTCAGCTGTTAAATCGACGCCGGTACTTAAGTGAGGACAGCGACATCGACATCGATGTTTGTAAAACATCGATATTTACGACGCTATCGAATGCTCGAAACGAAAATTTTTTCTTCAATTTTCAATCATTGCTAGTTTATATAATTTATAATTTATTGTGTTAAGTAATTTAATAATTTTTTTTTTTCAAATAAACTTCATTATGGCCGTAAATCTTCAGTTGCGAATTATTAAGGTAAGTTGATTTTTAACAATTTTTTTCTGTCATTCGCTTTTCTATAAAAAGGAACTCGAGCATTCTTTACAACTTTGGTTAGTTTTGTTTTCAAAGTACAGCTGGGAATTTTAAAATAAAGTATCGTTTTTTTTCTGAGAAAATTTAAGCGAAAATTACCGTATGCATGTTAATTAGTATTTATATTCAGTTAAAATTTGTTTCAAACAGTCAATGGTTGTAGCAGCGATGTTTTTGCAACATCGATGACTACTTTATGCGGTCGGTATCGCAACTGTAACTTAAATAAGGTTACAATAGAAGTAATTCTTCTAATGTAGTCACTATGCAACTCTGAAACAACGCTAAGGCAATATTTGCGTAGGTTGGTTTTGTGTTTAAACATTTTTAGAAAATGATATAATCCCTTGCCCCAAAGTAGACTGGCGATCTACTGTCTATTCAGGTTCTTAGAATAGTTCACGCAAATGGGTATGCCATTTTCCTCTAGATTTCTCATTTACACCCCTACATTTTTTTTGACGTGATAACGTCTTATAATTCGATTTAACAGGCTGCACGCACGAAAAAATGTGTCGTTACCTTGCTCATTACTGTTCATATGTAGTTACCTTGCTCATTACTGTTCATATGTAGTTACCTTGCTCATTACTGTTCATATGTAGTTACCTTGCTCATTACTGTTCATATGTAGTTACCTTGCTCATTACTGTTCATATGTAGTTACCTTGCTCATTACTGTTCATATGTAGTTACCTTGCTCATTGCCGTTACCTTGCTCATATTAGTGTTACCTTGCTCATATTAGTGTTACCTTGCTCATTGCATTGAATGGAACTGCAAGCGAAAGGGCGGAACGAACGACAAAGCAAACAAAGCAAACGAACGGCAACGTTCGATATCTTGCTCTCTCCTACTTAAGTGAGCGTATATATGTATGTATGTATGTATATGCGCAAATGTACATATATAAATTCACGTATTTGTATTTGCATATGCCTTCTTATTGATTATTATTAATTTGATTCACTTGAAGAATTTAAAATAAAACCAAGTTTGTTAATAATACCTGTTGTTTTAATGTTATAATTATTAATTTTTTTATTATATATGAAGGAAAAAATGTATGGTAATATTTACCATATACCTTATAAGATATGTTGTCTATACTAATATTATAAAGAGGAAAACTTTGTTTGTTTGTAATGAATAGGCTCAAAACTACTGGACCGATTTTAAAAATTCTTTCACCATTCGAAAGCTACATCATCCACGAGTAACATGGATTATATTTTATTTTGGAAATAGGGCTCGAGATATAGGTCAAAACGTGGACCCGGGTAACCTTCGGATGTGTATGTACAATATGGGTATCAAATGGAAGAAGCTGTTGGTGAATGCTTTAGTCCAGAGTATTTTTCATGCTGCTCCGTGACTAGGGTCTCGAGATAGAGACCAAAACGTGGACCCTCGAATGTGTTTGTACAATATGGATATCAAATTGAAGCTGTTGGTGAATGCTTTAGTACAGAGTATTTTTCATGCCGCTCCGTGACTGGGGTCTCGAGATATAGGTCAAAACGTGGACCCGGGTAACCTTTGGTTGTGTATGTACAATATGGGTATCAAATGAAAGCTGTTGATAAGTGCTTTAATACGGGGTAGTTTTCATACCTATTGATGACTAGGGTCTCGAAATATATGCCAAAACGTGGACCCGCCGTGTCTTTGAACCGAATTAAACCAAACTTACACACATTGTTAAGTAGGTATTAAAGATGATTTCCGTATAGTTTGAATACCTATTGGTAGATAGGGTCTCAAGATATAGGTGAAAACGTGGACCCGGGTAACCTTCGGACGTGTATGTACAATATGGGTATCAAATGAAAGCTGTTGGTGAATGCTTTAGTACAGAGTATTTTTCATGCCGCCGCTCCGTGACTGGGGTCTCGAGATATAGGTCAAAACGTGGACCCGGGTAACCTTTGGTTGTGTATGTACAATATGGGTATCAAATGAAAGCTGTTGATAAGTGCTTTAATACGGGGTAATTTGTTATGTTATGTAATGTAATGTAATGTTATGTTATGTTATGGTGTGTTATGTTATGTTATGTTATGTTATGTTATGTTATGTTATGTTATGTTATGTTATGTTATGTTATGTTATGTTATGTTATGTTATGTTATGTTATGTTATGTTATGTTATGTTATGTTATGTTATGTTATGTTATGTTATGTTATGTTATGTTATGTTATGTTATGTTATGTTATGTTATGTTATGTTATGTTATGTTATGTTATGTTATGTTATGTTATGTTATGTTATGTTATGTTATGTTATGTTATGTTATGTTATGTTATGTTATGTTATGTTATGTTATGTTATGTTATGTTATGTTATGTTATGTTATGTTATGTTATGTTATGTTATGTTATGTTATGTTATGTTATGTTATGTTATGTTATGTTATGTTATTATGTTATGTTATGTTATGTTATGTTATGTTGTGTTGTGTTGTGTTGTGTTATGTTATGTTATGTTATGTTATGTTATGTTATGTTATGTTATGTTATGTTAAAGTATATTATGTTATGTTAATGTTAACTCATTCTCTATATCCATACAAAATATCTATCAAACAAATAAAATTAAAATTTTCTTTTGAAAATGCAACCATTCAATCAGTATTTTCTTATGACGTTATCACGTTAAGCTATCGTCAGTAAACCGACTTTACAGACAACCTCTTTTTTTTATTTTAAATTTTTTTCAATTTTTTTCTTATATTTTAATTTTCAATGTTAATTGTCGATAGTGCCTCTTATTTAAAGAAACTTTTCTGAGGAATTATATTTTTAATTTCACATGAACTTTGATCAACAAACGAACATTACTACCTTGGGTTTTATAGAAAGCAATATAACGAATCCGAAATTATCCTTCTATGTATATGAAACTGTTTATATAGACGAAGTATTACCACCAAAAACTATTTTTAAACTTTTTCTAGAGGCATTTTTGTTATTCTAAAGCTTTCCCCTAAAAATTTCAATATTGATGTTGGTTTTGTTGTAGCAGTATGAAAATTCGCCATAAATGTACGGGGAATGCTGGGAAAATTTGGCCAATCAATATTTACCCCTAGGAAAGCCACAAATCCCGAATCTATTGGAAAACATCTAATTTAACAATACTATGACCCAAGTTTCCGCTGTTCATAGGGCTTATCACGAGGCGATTATACAGGCGTTTAGTCGAAACAAAAGGTAAATGTGAAAAGTTATCTACCCTATTAACTCTAGTCGATTATTAGTTGAATAAGAATTAGGTATTCAATTAGTGGAATAAAGCTAAAACGCCAAATAGCATTCCAAAAACTTTGAAATATTGATTTTATTCTATTTATTATAAATTATATGTTTTAACGAAGCCGCTCACTACAATCTCACTTTAAGAATAAACGCACACAGATGTCGTATAGAATGTTGCTCGAAGAAAAAATTTAATGGCTGAAAGTTGGGCGAACAACTTGGTTTAAAGCGTTAGTTGAAAGGCCGGTTCCACCAGATTATTGTTGTTTTGAGCTAAAAATCGCATCCTATAAACACCCTATCAGTCAACTCTTTCACACACATTTTTAAAAACAAATTCTAATTTTAAAACAGATTTTTTATGTCAGTAATGTATTCGAATTAAAAAATCAGTAAGCAACGCTGATTTGTGAAATGTTTCATTTACAATAGTAATACATTGTCAAACCACCGTGAGTTGTCCATTGTTTTTGTTTACATGTTGTCAAAAAATCTCAAAAAGAACCACTAAAGAAATAAACACGTGCGACTGGTTGTTGGTTTGATAAAATTTCTTCCTTTACCACAAGAGTTCATACAAAATTTAAAAATGAAAATAAGGAAAAATCATCACCGTAAGCGTTACCGTTACAGTGTAAATAGAAAGACAATGAGCAAAACGCGTCAATCCACCGGGAAAATAAAGGAGTAAGTTTTGGACAACTTCCGGACAATTCTCCCTCCTAAATCCATATAATTAAGCTATGTACTTACAGCCCTGAAATGAAAAAGTTGTGGATAGAAACTAAGCGCAACAAGAATTTTTACGAAATGGGTCTAGCTTCCGATCCCAATAAAGTAGTGCCAATACCAAATTTCAAGGATAGCCGCCTAAAGACTGTAAAGATAGTAAATGGTTTTGTTGAGGAGGAAATGGACGATGAAGAGCTAAAGGAGAAAGTAACGGATCGCCCAAGGGGTTATGTCATCGAGCAGTTAGAAGCATCTGCCACTGCGCCGAGAGAAAAGTTGTTAAGGTAAAAAACAGTACGCATTTACTTAGAGTACCTTAAATATGTTTGATATTATAGGTTACCTAAAAACTCCGTGGATCATTTGAGTTATTTCCTAGATAAGTATAAATTTAACTACAAAGCAATGGTAACGGATAGACGAAATTATTTGCAATGGACATGGAAACAATTTCGCATGAAAATACGAAAGTTCATGTCAATTCCCGAGCAATTTGACGAGTACTTGAAGCAACGAAATTTAAAACCTGGTGAAAAGCCGGCGTGGGAGGAATACGAATCAGATAGCGAATGGAAGTAATTGTAAAATAAAATAATGTATAGCTTAATAAGCAGTAAAAGAGCTCCTCATAAATATCCATCTATGGGTAGAACAACATCAAAACGCACACCATAAAATGGAGCAGGAGCTCGGCCAAACACCCAACAAAGGGTGTGCCTGCCAATTTTATATATTATATATGTATGTATACATAAGGGTTAGTTTTAAATAAATTTTACAATAACTCAAAAGTGATTTCAATTCAAATTAAAAGGCATTTCAACAACAATCAAAATATATAGCGCATTAGATATATTCTAAATTATACGTGCATTGATCAACTCTTAGTCCCTTCTACGGTACCTGGCTGTGTAATAATGAGAGTGCATTGCGAAATTAGCATCTCTTTTTCGTAGGTACTTGGTGAAATTTGCATATTTTTAGCCACAAAAGTGACAATTCGTAGCCCTGCCGCGCACAATATACCCGCCCCAGAGCCTACAAATCCATTTCACAGTCTCCGCTATAGAATACCTACACAAAAACATCGACAATGAGACGAACATGTCGATAATCGAATGCAGCAGGAAAAGATCTTGCTCCTGCTTGCACGCGTAGGCAAAATGCATAGCGCATTAGCTAGTGCACTCGCTCGTTGCATGTTTCTCTTCAACTGTGATTTGTGGGCATACACTCATATGGGAAATGCGCCAATGCATCCATCTAACATACCCCATTCGAATGAGGATGACGTTGGGCCAAGTATTATCGGCGGAAAGGGTACATTTGCACATACAACCACAAACAAAGTGCGAATCGGTTAGCCAAATGTACTGCCGCCTGCGATGGTGGTGATGATGTTGGCAATGGTAGTGGTGGCACTATTCCAGCGCATGTGCATCAGGGCCATTGTGAAAATCGGCCTTTCCGTCTTTTGTGCTCGAGGTAAGTGGCAGATATTTTTTAACGTTTGGTACAAATCTGAAAATTACTACAAAAATTCTCAACATCATTCCGTAAATTGTTTTAAAAACTTATAAACTCACATTGGGTAAGTGTAAAGTAATAATATTTTTTATCATCTGTAAAAGTTGATTGTGAAAAACAGCGTTTAAAAAATTTTCCATCTAAAAATGTGTATCACATTGCCATTAATAAAAGTTTTCTGGCTGGACGAGAAGTGGTTATTACAAAGCCGGCCGGCATAATAGCGAAAATTGTGATGATTTGGGAAAAACTCAACAATAACTCACTCAAGGAAGCAAAAATTTCAATGTTAAATAGTTAATTGTATCAGTTCCAACATTTGCTTGCGAACAGTTAATTTGTTGCATATGTTGCATTAGCTGCAACCCCATTCTTCAACAGTTTCCGTTAAATGCTTACAACATGGCCGACTTTAAAATAACTGACACAGGAAATGTGGTCTTCATTTACGAAATAACGAACTAACTGATTTGTGTGCAAACATTTCAGTCAACGAACGTTTTCTTTTCCATTTCATTAATAGGAATTATTAGTCAATTTTGTTCATACCTTAATTAAGTGCCCAAATTTATCTACATACAATATGTATGTAGGTGTATATGCACACGTATGTATGTGGCTAAATGCATACTAATTAGCAAAAGTATGAGTCAGCTAGATTAAAAAAAAACGTTACCAAATAAAAATAACCCTTTTACAAATTATGTAAATAGTAATGAAATTCTCTCCCCAATATCGTCATTTTCGTATGTGCATTTAGCCAACTGCAGTAATTTAAGTAAGAGAGCAAATCTGTCGAGGAAGAAAATATGTTTTTATTAAGTGATCTACGTATTTGTTCTTAATAAATAATGGAGGGATGACTAACAAACTGATAGGTAACAGTTAAAAATTGAATGATACTATCTATCAAAACACGTTTACGTTTCCCATTCCCTTTAATAATATAATGTGATTTGGAACATGCAATGCCAAAAATATAGTATTTATGTTATTTGCACAAATTTATGGAATAACAGAAAATGTCAACATTTTAAGACATGTTTGCTTTTCATTTCGAGCCGTCCGGAAGCTTTTTCTTAAGCCACGTCCAAGACTACTTTATGTTTCATTAGCTCTCTGACGTAAAAATTGACATATGGGAGATTTTCTCCAAGGCCAATTCGTAAAAGGTGGTTGCACTAGGGTACATTAGAATGCCACGTCAAAGTAATAAACGAAGAAGTGATTTATTTGTGAAAACAAAATAGAAAAAAAATAAGCAATTTATTTGACGTGTTGAAATTACTTTGAATGAACATTACTTTTGATTTAAATTTTTTACAACATTTAAGTTTTCAAATTATAAATTTTAATGTACATATATAATACATTTCGTAATTAATTTTGGTGCTGACATTCGAATGTACACGGCAAAAGAAAAAAACAAACTAGCTGGTCTACTGGTACCACTTTTTGTAGGTTCGCCATTAAAAAAAAATTATAGGACTTCACTATGAAGTAAATTCCATGGTGTAATAATATCGGGTGTTTTTTTGCCAGCTGAGAATGGCAAAGATTGTTGACATTTCTGTTCAGTAAGGTTTAGCACAAGGATGATAGATTCCAGGTTGGCTGTTGTTGTTGTTGTAGCAGCATAAGCATGCCCCATACTTACATACGGGGAATGCTGCTGGAGTGACAGTCCTGGGCCGGATATATGTACATCCGGGTCGTTTCGGTAACGTAGAACCGACAGTCGTGGAAACGTCCAGGTTGGCTCGTTAGGTATGGCGAAAAAAAATTTTAAGAGGAACTTTGGATTCTTCGTCATTCGTTTTGTGTTTCACAACAAATCTATTCACCATGGGCTTTGGCAAACCATAATGAAGCGTCTTACAATAGAACAACGCTTCCAAATTGTGGAAATTTACTAAAAAAAAAAAACAATCTGTTCGCAAAGTTCATACAACCCTGGTGGCATCAACGGTCCTTATTTCTTTCGAAATAGCAAGGAGCTGTCGTAACTTGGCTCCAACAAAACAGCGCAACTTGCCATACAGGGAGCTTAAGTTTTTATTGATATGGACAGTTTACATGGACTCTGAATTGTTACAGTTTTTTCAATATATTCATATTTTATTTTATTTTGTATTAATTTTTTGCGCACATTTCTTTTCTTTTTATTCGTTTAATGTTAAATCAAAAACCGTGCACCTATCTATTGTATAAAAAAATTATAAAATATAAATCTAAAGAAATCTAAATTTTTTCAGTGAAAACAGATTTTTTTATTATAGTTAAGTGTACCTAGTATGGGACAGAGCCATTTTGGAGCGAGGAATCGGTTAGATTGAACTTTTTCTTTCCCCTGCGGCCAGAATTGGATAAAATTTATTCGAATAACGAATGGAAAATAAATAAACTGTTTATTTGTTATTCCTAAATAACAAATAATTCACTTTATGCAAAGAAAAATTATTCGAATAGCGCATAAATTATTTTATTATTTATAAATGATTTAAAATAAACACGAGTACAGTTATATTCGTCTTAATATAAGTATTTTTTTCAAGCAGCAGATACGTACATGTTACAATAAGCTACAGTCAACGTCGAAAGAAAGTTCACACCATATATTGACAAGTTTTGATTATTTACTAATATATTTATTTATTTTTTAATTTCAATTATTTTTTATTTTTTATAAAAATATAGTTCATAGTACAACAAAAACCATATAAAGCTAAGTTTCGAACTTTGCATTAAATTCGGCAAATTTCCATCAAAATTCCAAACCTTTTACTCAGAATTCTTAAAAAAAGTTCGGGTGTGCAGTTTTATAGATCATCAAATAATGAGTTTCAAGTGGTTAAAAAATCGGGTTGATTTTTTACAATTTTTTTTTTTGCTGACGGTGTTGCGTTTTTTTTTTCAAATAGCACAAATGTGGAGTATGCGTTAAATGGAGCAATAATATCGCGAATAATTTTATCACGGACATTATTTAAATCGAATAAATGTATTTTCGTATCATGTCTCCAATTCTGAACGCGTCGCTTAAAAAAGTTGTGTTAGCATTGAAACTTTACAGTTTGCGATCCCCTAGTGCTTTCGGCTATTTGCTATAACTTCGTAATTACCTACAATTTCGGTCTAAATTTTTTCCGGCTTATTACAGTTTGCTCTCAATATAAGTACGAGTACTATACTTTCGAAGTATGTGATAATTTTTTGAAAAGCGAACACCAGACTATATGTTCTTTTCCCCTTAAACACCTCCGTTTTTAATGTTATTTTAAAGTTTTAAGAATTAATCTCGAACACTGTAAAACAACTTGTGGTTTTGTGTTTGATTAATAAATAAATATCTCAACTTAATTCTGTACACCCTTGGCTTTAATATAAATTTAAGAGAAACTCTGCTCTTTAAAAAGAAAGAAAAATATTTCAAATTAAATAAAATGATCCTTTCCAAAGCACAAAGTTTACGAGGTACTCTAAACTAGAAGTTTAAAGACTGGAATATTTTTATATCTGTGTATTAGAATTTTGTTGTATGTAACAGCATAAAGCAATCGATACAGACATAGGTAGTGCAAAATTAATTATTCAATTTTATTTTTGAATGACTTTTTTACTAAATAAAAAAAGCAAACGATTTAAAGTGATGAAAATCTTTATTATAACAACACCCCAAAAGTTTAATCTCTTATTTAATAAGACTTTTTAACGAAAATTGTAATGCAGCATACATATTTATGTATACATGTATATACGAGTATGTGCCTATATATTATATGTATGTACATGTTGTGCTCTTTAATCACACCCAAACAAATGCATAGAGTTACACAAAATCGGACACTCGTGAGTGCAATATTGATTATTTACCCTTTTTCATCATTTGCAAATGCACTCCATGTGTTTCACTGAAGAATACTCATATCTAAAACAAAACGTTTTTCGAACTAATATCTTCAAGTGTGGGAACATTTTTCAAATTTCTCTACACCGACCGGCTGGCCACATGACGAATGTTTGCACATGCACTTGTTCACGAACAATTGAATATGGGAACAAGCGCATGATATACCTATGTATGTGGTACAAACATACGTATGTATGTGTATACTTACAAACTGATGCATTTATTTATGTACATACGTATTTAAGCTTTTTCATACAAAAATGCTCTCACCACATGCATGCGTTTCATAGATCTTGAAAATCTGCGCAATTCTGTGAAATGGAATGATACTGGCATGCGCTAACAACAAAAACAACATAAATGGGAAAATAGTATAGCGGACGTGTGGTAATTTCCACTAAATTATGAAAAATCTACCATAAAGGTGCGATTATATGAGAAAAACATGACACATAATTGCCCGATGAGAATCTTAGCGTACATTTTTTCTAAAGCTAGTCGTTAAACAGGACGTTCAAATTTAGGTATGAAACCAGGGAAGGCACCAAAGAAAGAAGTACGCTTATTTAAAAGTTTTAGAAAATAGACTCAACATATCCCAGTCTTAAGTAAATTAAGGTAAAAAATCATTAGAACTTAAAAAACAAAGCTTGGTTCATATATTGAATTTGATTTCGTTAATCATGACTTTCCGCTTATGATCCTCCCTTTTGTACAAAGATTCACTTAAATGAAAATTCTTAACGATACTTGTTAGATATGTTAATATTGCCAAATATTATGACTTTCAAAAATGGGCGAAACCGATTTCAAGTATACGAAAAATGGGAACTAATGAAGAAATGGTATATGTCTTCTAATAAAAATAGCAATATATTTTGTTTTTGCTTTTGTTTCCTAAAATGTCGAAACCCATAAACAAAGATTGACAGCTTAGAGTAATGTAAACAAAATTTGACAACTGAGACTAAATAATGACAACAAATAAACAAAGAAAGTGGAATCAGCTACTCTACTGATACTATCTCTACAATGTGCCTTTCTTTGCATACATTTTATCATTTTTGCCAATGAAGAAAAAAATTATACTCTAACGATAAATAGAAACTGCTATAAAAATAATAAAAATCTGTTTCAATATTTCTCATTTGCCGTTTTAACGTTTCAAAAACTAGTACCGAACGAATGCAATGTGGGGCAGTTATACAATGAGTTTATAACAAATACACAAATTAGGAAAAAGTGGCTTTCGCTTCTCCTCAGGGTGTGTGTAATAATATATGTATTGTACATATGTACGAGTATATTAATGTATAATATATTTACAAATATGTGTGTACTAAAATATTATATATACGAGTATATACTCGTATATGCCGTTATGTAACGAATTAGCTCACTAATTTAGTGTAGCCAATGAAGAAGGGGAAGAGGAGAAATGGTTTGTAGGTATAGTAGGCTTTACAATTACTTTCGATCCGCTGAACTGTTGCATTTTTGTTTTTACCCACGTATATACGTACATACATACATATGTACTTATGTAACTTTTCACTGCTATATTTTTCCTTACTTTCCTTCTCACTGCAATATTATTTCTAATTCGACGTCTTTTTTCATACATGTGCGTATGTAAATCAGCACAGAAATTAAGTTTGTACCTTCATTTTGCAACCACAATTCTATTGCGCCCGGATGGAAAATAGTTGCTGGGAGAACAAAATATTTGACTAACGCGAACACTTCTAGCTATATATTCTGATTATGCATACATATGTACCATAGTTTATAGCAGTCCTGCATACGAGACTTGGGAAATGTCCATTTTGTAAAGCACGATCATGTAGTCTCAGTTCTATGAGTGCCACTTCGCTTCGTCGTATCATTTTTACTATAGATCGGAATTAGAGTTTCATAGGAGAAAATGTACCTTACACTTTCACGAGCATCTCTTGCCGACAGCTTCATACTAAATAGTTCCAATATCTATATCAGAAAACAATTATGATTCAAAAAATTATAAAGCTTTTAGTACGAATACAAAAATATTGCCTAATATAACTTTGCGTTATCGTTCGAGTATTCCCGAAGTGGTACCTTTCAAGTATACGATCCCTTCCCACTTTTCCCTATACCTTTGCGTATGATCATCTTATTTTCTATTCCTCCTTTTACTTCTTGCTTGTCTATGAGGGAATTACTTAATTCTTTTTTTAATCTATGTAAAATTGTTTCTATAAAATGATACTTTTCTCTTCTGTAATATAGCTTTAAAGTTTTTCGGCCATAATCATCCAAAGGCATATTGTCATTTTTTAAAGTACATAGATACCACTTTGAGTATACCGACACAAACGTCAGGTCATCTGATTTTAGTTTAGGTTTATGAGTGCGAGACTCAATCCAGATAACACGCGAGTGAGTGCAGAGCTCTGAATGAACCAAGACCAAAAACAACTCTGTGTTTTCAGTAAAAAAAGCGATGTTAACGGTTTTCATGGATTACAGCGGTATTATGCACCAAGAACAGCGTTTTAACAACCGAAAGGAAGTAATTGAAAAATCGAATACGGCTCTGATGGATGTACCAAAAATAGAGTTCCAGAAATGTTTCAAGAACTGGACCAAACGCTGGCATAAGTGCGTAGCAGTTGATGAAGAGTACATTGAAGGTGATAATATCCCTTTTGAGGAATAAACTGGAACTTTTTGATCAAGTCCTAAACAAAAATGCCTGTTTTTAAACAAACAGCATTTCTAAAAAGGAACTTGCTGAAATGACTGAACCGATCCAAATACCTTTAAGCAGAAACCAAACTATGAAAATTTCACTTATATATTTTGAAATTGTTCAGTTGCCGAAATTGTCTCTTTTACATACTTCTCCCTTTGGGATGTCTCAATAACGCCTAAAAATACAGAAGTTTTTGAAATTCATTACAGAATTCTAATGAATTCTGTACAGTTTATTCCACCAAGGATATTCATAAGTACAAAATAGGAAACTAATTTGTTCCAACAGATAGACGTAATGACATGAAAGTTTAAAGACTTGTGTTCTAAACAAGTGGGTTCCATAAATCTATTGAAGGACTAAAGTATGCATTTAAAACAATGTCAGCGAGAGCTTTACTCTTGTCTTGCACAGCAAGAAAATATATTTAGTTGCTTTGCTTGCCCAGTTTTTGGCAACAAAAAAACCCCACTATGGGATTTTTTTACCACAACCCGTCAGTTATCAAATGCATACAAAGCAGCTAAACTTTTAATGTAAATATGTACGTACGAGGTGACTAAAATTAAAATCATTTTATACGTAAACACTTTTGGTAATTTCATTAATATTATACATTTAATGTGAAACCTGACCTAGTAATCCTTTATTCAATTTCATTAGATGCCGAGTAAATAAAATTCCTACTGGCGTTTTATTACTCGAACGATTTCCTTGCTTCGTTTTGTTCAAATTTATTTTCAAAAAAATCGGTCAACGTTTGCTGTACTATTTAGTAAACACACAATTTTTTTTTTTTTCAAAACTTTCCACGGGATACCATCTTCGATATCTGGCGACCATTTTTTGTTATTGTGAATGTACACGAAGAGGTGAGAGAGTGAGTACACTGATCACATACACATCAAGAAAATTCACTAGGAATGTAAAAACCAAGGCACATTAAACAGGTAGCATCAGTAGAACGAAGACAATAAGAACAGTCTATTTTGTTTTTGCTTTTGGTCACTGGAATGTGAAAATCTAAAATCTAAATCAAATATTAATATTAACAAAATTTAAAAATTTAGAAACCAAATAAGTAGAAACAATGTAGATTGGAATCCTGTTACTGATGACAAAATTTCAGCTCTCAAATCTCGTGGGCGTCCTCACAGGTGTCCGCCAGGTGTACATGCCGTGAGACTTGGAATTACTTCGAGGCCTTTTGGCGTCAGCTGTATGGAGGATGAGGGGAATTATCTCTACATCTTTGGTTCCCACTTCTTTCCTGCGGCTGCTGATATAGCAGACCTTGATATGAAAAATCTGATAAACTTCATCAGCAGCACAAAGCACATCCGTCATCGTTCTTAATGCGCAAATACTCTTCAACTGCTCAATGAGAGAAGTACCATTGGCATGCCTATAGCCACGAGCAAATTAGTAATTAATAATAACATTATCCAAGAGGCAAATAAGGCATGAAGAGATGAAGAATGAACATGCGTAACAGCTAGGCTGCTGTGGCCACAAATAAATAAGAAAAATACAAAGGAACTGCTTAGCCTTTCAAGAGAGAATATTTCGAAGGTCGTGGCTTGTATAACCGGTCATTGGCTATTCCTCGAGATTAGGAGTTTTCTCCCATGAATATTATAGAAGTTGTAGAGATGAGGAAGAGGAAGAAATAGTTGAGCACTCCCTTTGTAACTGTCCAGCCTTAGCTAAAATCAGAGCAGCTTTTCTAGGTAAATATTTTCTCAATTCTCCTGCGCAACTATTTGGCGCGGAGATGGTGCCACGAAGAAAAATACATGAGTCTATTTTGATCGCACAGACCGACTATCACTATAACCTAACCTAACCTGCAAGTACAGGTTAGGGATTTAGGATTTTGTGTGGCAGAATTTCAATCAAAATAAAAGCAAACCAGTTTCACATTCAAAATGCTAAATCGCAAGATAAATATCAGTTGCTCCTGTATGAATTTGCCTTGTACATAACTTTTTTTCGTGAAAACCTGCGAAGCTGGAAATCTTTTTTACCGGTTTTGAAATCGTCGCTACGAAGTCCGATTGCAATTACTGTTATGAGTAGCCGATGTTGCGACGCCTCATCTTTCTGCATGGGTTTGGAAATTTTTATAATACTCGAATTGATTTTTGACATACATACTTATATAATGCATATGTACATGTGTACAAATGTATGTATGATACCCAAAAACACTCGAAAAGAAGAAAAATGTACAGATATGCATATTCATGTAAACACATACATATGTACATACATACCTACATATATTAGTTGTACCACAAATGTAATACATATAAATATGGCGGCCCACCAACCTAATCTGCACAAGCACAGCTCGAACAGCAACTTAAACGTTGCGAACAGCGAATAGCGAAAGCAAACATACGGACGGCTGGATGGCACGAATGCGACCGCACTTTCCAATGCAGAACGATGTCGCAATATATCTTCCCATCATGCACACGACCTCTACCTTCCGCTCGCCACTCTCAATCTACCCACAATTTCTTTGACATTTTGCTGCACTCAAGCCTGCAGACGTCCATACACTATGCATATTTTTGGGGATGTGCAATTGGGCCGGGTAACATGTGGTGGCCACGTCTGGCGACCGGGTGGTTGGAGTACAGACATATGACTCCATCGTCAGAGATGGTTATTGATTTTTCGTATAGAGAAAAGACGAAACTTTTGCACATTCGTTTGTGTTGTAGCGGTGCATAGACGTACAGGCGCAAAATTTACGGTGTGTCCACGACAAACTACGGTAATTAATAGTGGAAAATTCTCACATTATTGAGAATTATAGTAGAATAATGTAAAAAGTCCATCAAAAATATAATTTAGTGTTTTTAAACCTTTGTAGCAGCATTTTTTCCGCAAAGATATTGTGTAACACACAGTGGGTGGTGAAGTGATTTTTCAAAGTTAAGTTTGAGTTGGAGAAAGTATTCGAAAATTATGTAAAAAATTTAATTTCCATTGTAAAGTTGTTAAGTGCTTCACCATACAAAATTGTTAATAACATAAATTCACACAGTTTTACAGCCCACCTACTCAGAGTCTGACCAACCACCCAACCTACCCCAATTCACGGCAGCTTGCGTCTTTACATTCTTAAACTTAGTCTAACTTTTGATAATTTTTATTTTTTGTAGAGTTTTCTCTAATCTCTAACTTTCGACGACTGTGCGGACAAAGGAAATTTGCTTTGCTTCCTTCAAAGCCGGCACCAAAGCAAGTAAGTGTACACACACAAAAAATTATACATCTCATATACTCATTTGCTCATATCTATATGCATAAATACTTGTATGTACGACCGTACAACTACTCACACGCCCATCCCTTCACTGTCCGTGCACTCAATTCCTAAACACTTTCCAATTCTGACACCTTCATTTTAACTTATCGATTCAACGACAAGTGTAATACATACTTCATACCTTAGCGATATCCGTCACTTATTTCACTTTTTATTCGCACATTTTTTCCATCTGAAACGCAGTAACGTTCCAGTGTAAGCGACTTAAATCCCAGCTAATACCACAAAATCTCGGCGGAATTTTGAACATCAGTGCGAAGGAAGTGTAGATATTCAAGATGGGTAAAGAAAAGACGCATATTAATATTGTCGTGATTGGTCATGTGGACTCCGGTAAGTCGACTACCACTGGTCATTTGATTTACAAGTGCGGCGGCATTGATAAGCGTACAATTGAGAAGTTCGAAAAGGAGGCCCAAGAAATGGGTAAGGGCTCCTTTAAGTATGCTTGGGTCTTGGACAAACTGAAGGCCGAACGTGAGCGTGGCATTACCATCGATATTGCCTTGTGGAAATTCGAGACGCAGAAATACTATGTGACCATCATTGATGCGCCTGGACATCGTGATTTCATCAAAAACATGATTACCGGTACTTCGCAGGCCGATTGCGCGGTATTGATTGTTGCTGCCGGTACCGGCGAATTCGAAGCCGGCATCTCTAAGAATGGCCAGACGCGTGAGCATGCCCTACTAGCATTCACTTTGGGTGTAAAACAATTGATTGTTGGCGTGAATAAGATGGACTCCACTGAGCCACCATACAGCGAGGCCCGCTACGAGGAAATCAAGAAGGAGGTATCATCGTACATCAAGAAGATTGGCTATAATCCGGCTTCAGTGGCGTTCGTACCGATTTCCGGTTGGCATGGCGATAACATGCTTGAACCATCTGAGAAGATGCCATGGTTTAAGGGTTGGACTGTTGAGCGCAAGGAAGGTAAAGTGGAGGGCAAGTGTTTGATTGATGCGCTGGATGCAATTATGCCACCACAGCGGCCCACCGACAAGCCACTGCGTCTGCCACTGCAGGACGTTTACAAGATTGGTGGTATCGGCACGGTGCCAGTGGGACGTGTGGAAACGGGTATACTAAAACCAGGTGAGTAAGGGTTTGCGGCTGAGTCATGTGTGTTAATTGAGTAGTGTGTGTGAGTGTACGTTTATGTCCAGGCACCGGATATGACAGCTGCATATAGTATAAGGATGTATGTATGTATATCTGTAACATGTATGAAAATGTGGGTGGCTGAAAAATTTAGTACGAAGACTGCTATGGGTGTGAGCGCAAACGAAGTTGCAAAAGTGGGTCGCTTGTATGCGCTGCGTGAGTGTAGGGTTTTCGTCGCTCTGCATGTTTGTGTGCCTTTTGTTGCTATTGCATAGCTCGGCTCATTTCGATGCATACTTTTGTGCCGTGCAGCCGCTTGCTCTGGCTACGATTCCGTATCCGGGCAACGCCGAACCGAGTGCAAACGCACTCGTAAGCCTTCGCTTGTAAACTGGTACGCTTGCGTGTGTATGTACTCGGCAAATAATCGATGTTTATTGAAAGCAAAGTGATTCTGTTGGTGTTGCTTGTTCTTGCTGCAAATAAGTAAATGCACATCATGAGACACTTCTTTTTGAAATTTTCGCAGGTATGGTGGTTAATTTTGCACCGGTCAATTTGGTAACTGAAGTAAAGTCTGTGGAGATGCATCACGAGGCACTGTCCGAAGCATTGCCCGGCGATAATGTGGGCTTCAATGTAAAGAACGTTTCGGTAAAAGAGTTGCGGCGTGGTTATGTAGCTGGTGACTCTAAGAATTGCCCACCCAAGGGTGCAGCTGACTTTACCGCTCAGGTGGGAAGCTTTCTAAACAAGAAATACTTTTTAAATAAAAATATTATTTTTAATACATTTTTCCCCTCCATCCATCGTAGGTGATTGTACTTAATCATCCTGGTCAAATTGCAAACGGCTATACTCCGGTATTGGATTGTCACACCGCTCATATCGCTTGCAAATTCGCTGAAATCAAAGAAAAATGCGATCGCCGTACTGGTAAGACCACCGAAACTGATCCGAAGGCTATTAAATCCGGTGATGCGGCTATCATATTATTGGTACCGACTAAGCCGTTATGTGTTGAAAGTTTTCAAGAGTTTCCGCCGCTTGGGCGTTTCGCTGTACGCGATATGAGGCAAACAGTTGCTGTGGGGGTCATAAAGTCAGTCACCTTTAAAGAGACAACCTCGGGTAAAGTCACAAAAGCCGCCGAGAAGGCACAGAAGAAGAAATAACTAGAGTGCCAGCAAAACGTTAATTCACAACAACAATTAATTATGCAAATACAAATACAATTTGTATTATCGTCATCGCCATCAATGTCGTTGTCATCGGTGTCGTTGAAGTTGCCATTGTGGTGGTGGTCATCAACACCAACAACTACAGTAGCAGCAACAGCAAAATTACTACATAAATCTCAAAAGAAAACATTTAATAAGCATAAATTTAAAAGAATACTACAATTTACTATTATCAATGATATGAATATGAATATGATAAGTAATTATTATGATAATAATGCTATGCCATTCAATGTGAGCAACAACATCAACAATAACACAAACAACATAGACAACAACAGCAACAACATCTTAAAGAAGAAACCCAAATATTTTCAAATGAACCAACACTCATACAAAGAACGAACTTCATGCGTCAACAACAACACAAACATCAACTCCATCTCTATTAGCAACACCATGACCGCCTACATGAGAAAAACATCAGCAATAGCATCACTAGCAGCACCATTAGCATCGACTAAAGGCATGTTGATCTACCCCCAGACTTCGATTGAGTCAAGTGTTAAGGCGTCATTCCCTACGCAAGTGGCCAACAGCAAAATAAAAGACATTGATAACATGAAAATCGAAAAATATTCATTAATAACACTAACAAAACAACTATTAACAACAAAATACACAACACCCTCTTCACAAGCAATTTCAACTCCAATCACTACAACAACTATGTCAATCTCTTCCACATTTAACTTAGCCACGCGCGAAGCAACTCGCTTCTTGAGAAACTCTAAACTGGCTTTTTTATTATTTTCAGTTATATACTATATTTACGTCTTTCTTAATCTATATCGTCATCGTAAATCATTTCGCAGGAAATCGGACTTCATCAATACCCCTATCAAAATTATCGCAAATCAATCATCAATCGCGCGCAGTCACAACATAATTGCACTTACAAAGTGGTCAAACATTTTATAATTAAAATATTTATCCAAAAACATAAAAATGTACATGGATGTTGCTCGTTCGCAAGTTCGCTCATTCATCACTGCTTATCCCGTATCGTATTCCCTCATTAAACATTAGTGATCGTCAAAGTACATTGTAGTTGTATGCGAATTCATAAATTTCCTTAGCGTATACATACATATGTACTATGTATGTATTGTATTGTATTTCAACACCAAACTGTGAGACTCAATCGAATTGAATTCATTTTGTTATTAATTCTTATAATTATTATTAAGTTTTTTATATTGTATTCTGAAACCCAACCAAAGTTGGTAATACTCTTAATTCCCTAACCAACACATATATATATACATATATACACACATAAACAAGTTCTCCGAAAAATTGCAAGCCATCAATTTTCTGCATCACTCCACCTACACTACATTCACACGGCTGCACTCTTGTCCATATGTCAACGTCATTTGCAAGCATCACGCAGTGACCAACAACAGTATCTATTGCCAATCCTCTGTTTGTACATACATATGTGCGTAAAATGCAGTCGATATACCTTTCTAACGCTTGACATCCCATAAGGAGGTTGCCAAGCCGTATGCAATCAAAATTAATGCAAACAGGATATCAAATACAGAGACACATAAGAATACATCTACACACAATTAAGGAAACACCCACATTACAAATAATCACTTGAATGCATAAATGCAAAGCATGAATAGACAGTGAATGTGTACTATTAAAAAAACGAAAACCCCAAAAAATATATATGAAAATAAATACTTAAAATAAATGTAAAAGCTGGAGTTGCTTAAATAAAGATGAAACATTTCAATTGTACGATTGAAATAACCAATTTTAAAAATTTGAATTGAGAAATAAAGAAGGCTTAACCAAAAAACAAAAAAAAAACACGTAATACGCTATATTTGGCAGGGTTGGGCATAGTGCACTAAATAATTAATGCAATAAGCGGATAGTTAAAATACTGAAATACTGAAGATTTAGTAATCATGAAACTCTTATTTTAACTACCACTAAAAATTAGCGATAGTGCAATTTAGTGGCAGTGCAAAATGACCAACCCTGATATTTGGCAACATTATCAAAACTTGCGAAAATACTTGTTTCGTGTTGAACCTGCCTACTTACATCAACATTACAATGGCTGTTGCTTCATATTCCTCTTCCTAATAGACGTTGTAAGCGCTTACGAGATAAGACCACCTTGATCATCATTTTTAGAGTGAGGGCTCTGGTTAAACTTATTGATCCTTTGCAGACATCCTCCAGTTGTTCAGTCCAAAGACACTGGCGCCGTTATTAACTGTGTCAATCAATGGGAAGCATAAAGGAATCAATGGATGTTGTTATTGTCAACGTTCACCCTATGACGGATATGATGAGAGAGCTGGATGTAATGGATTAAAAAAAAAATAATAAATAATTGGCGTGTATACTTCTGTTCGGTGTTTGGCCGAGCTTCTCCTCCTATTTTTAGTGTGCATCTTGATGTTTTTCCACAAATATTTTTTATTGCCGTCTACTTTATTTGATTTTACACTGAGGGATCCGAGCTAGGGAGCGGATGCAAAGGCGTATATGCTAAACAGCTAGAAATGTAAGGCATTTCGTTATCCAGACCACTGCTGTGTGTTTCAGACCGTACTATTGGTAATACAGGAAATTGCAACAAATAATATTTATATTTACCCAAACAGTCAAACTGCTCTGAAACCGCTCAGCCACTACGTTTAACTAAGTTTAAATATTGTCCTACTTCCGGTATAAATAATTATACAGACTGAAAAAAATGTCCACCGGAAACTAAAGTAAATCGTCAAAGTTTTTGACGTACGGAATCCAAATCCCGTGCCAATTACTCTGATGGCTCAGAATTCCGAGACAATTTAACCTAAAATGGCAAAGATTCGGTCTATATTTCAAGTTATTTAGCACTATAATTTCTATTTTTCTAAAAAAACTGTACACAGCATCCTAAAGTACAAGTTTTCTGTTTTCTTCTGCATGTTTTCTCTTTGTCGAGATATTTAATTTTAAAAATCTCTAATTACATAACTGAGTTTTGAATGAAAAATATATTAGAGCAAATTATGAATGTGCATTTCGTAAGTTTCTTTCAAAGAAGGTTCATAATCTCAAGTTTTAAAAAGAAGGGTATATAAAATTGCTAAAAATATCAGAACAGCGTTTCCAACATTTCAAAGTGGTGTGCATCACTAATATTATTGGTACTAATTTTTCCCGTGAGTCCAGACTTGGTTTCCTATTGATTTCTCTTGCATCATCAGGTTAAGGTATCAAAACCGTCCCAGTTTACATTTGATAAGAAAAAGACATATAATCATTACATACATATATTTTTGGCGAAATTCTTATGTAGTTCAATACTAAAATTGTGTTTTCGCTTTGACTATAACCATTTCCGCTCTATCAATTGTGAATGGTTGTTATTAGTTGTGCTCGATAACAAAAATAGCCATCACCAAAGCGTGTCTACAGAAGGTGGTGTCTTTAGAGTAATAGAGTTCTTCTTCTTCATTTCTGCTTTAATTTAGAAATGCCAGTGAAACGGAATGATGGAAAGCTGTTGTTGCGTTGTGAACGGACAACAAACCAATTTTATCTAATTGTCATTCATTTCATTCTCCTACTGTCTTTCTCTTTTTCCCTTGACATTTCTAATTTTAAAAATGTTGTTGTTGTACGAATGCCACAACCTCATGGTCATCACCAACCAAAGAATGATAGAATACAAGATTACGTCTTCCGAAGGCGCAGCAACGTCATGCCCTAAGAATATACAAGCAAAAAGAAGAAAAATTACTTTTTTATGAAGTGCAAGCTTGTTCTTGCAGCAATAAAAACTGCAAAGCCAAGAAATCCATACATTCACACACACCGTCTTGCCACGGCGTCTTCCCCATAAAAACACAAAAAAAACTAATTTAGAGGATTTATATTAATTTTTGCTTTCATAATTTAGCACGCGGGACCTCATTTTCATTAGTTTGTTTAATTTAAAAGTCACAAATCCTCACATTACAATATTAACAAGCCATTCAGTGACATTCATAGCCAACACATAATTGTTTGTTTTGTATTATTATGACTCATAACATCAGCAAATTGTCAAAATCGTGAAAAACCGCTACTTTAGGTTCTCGGAAGACGTCACCTTTAGTATTCTGTGCACCGTGTCACCAACTGTCAATCCAAATACAGAGGTTCTCTGTACAGAGCATACGCCAAAATTCTCTCCCAAAGTGAAAAAAAGCCAAAAAATTAACGAACAAAAAATTATCCATCACTTGCAAAAACTGGTAAAAGAAGATTATTTATAAATGTTTGTTTTATCCACAAAATTTCCATAAATATGCTTAGCATACAAAAATGTTTTGTTGATAAATTTACCTTTTTATCGTTTCTGACTATAAATTACAAATTTCGAACCAGCGGAAGGGCAAAAGTGCACGAAATACCGGATTACATAAAAAATCTGTTTGCAGCGAACTGTCTCTTTGGTTTTTTTCGTTTTTCAGTGAGGGAAAATTGTTTGGCTTTAACGAACGCCTACTTGCTAAAATTAGGAACAATTTTTACAAATTTTTATGTTATCGAACACCATGAATCATGATCGAACACGACTATTTTCTCTAGTTATTTCTGACATTTGTGGACATTCAACGACAATAGCAGCAAGTAAATAAAAGCGTAGGAGGCCGGCTGTTTTGTGACTCATAAATTTAAACTATATCAAGCTAGAAAATCATTGTACGCTTTGCTTAGGGTGTAGAATTGTAAAAACACATATAAAAAGCAACTTTAAGCTATTAATATTTGTTTAGACACGCAGAGCAATAGACTTCATGGCCGATCCGCGCTTGCGACAGTTAACGATCAAAACGGGCGTTGTGAAGCGTTTGACAAAAGAGAAAACAGTTTGTGAAAAGGAGGTGGGAATAGAGCAGAAACGCTTAGAAAGATTCAAAAGTGAGGGGGCCGATGAGCATGTTTTAAGGAAGCAACAAGAAGTAATCTCGGAGTGTTTGATGATGGTGCCAGACACTTTGCATAGGTAAGCATGGGGCGAACATATGTTCATTTAAAATAGTGTGATGTTGAACAACTGGGAACTTTTCTTTACAGATTGAAAAGGGAGTTGGAAGCTCTGACAAAATTTTTGTCAGACGAGGAAGAGCTAAAAGAAACAAAAGAATACGAAACCGCAACACAAGTAGTAAACGAGGCAAAGAACGTGCTTGCGAATACAAACTAACCCTACCTTAAAAAACATTGAAAAGCAATTTCCACTTTATACGATTAATTATTGAAGCATTATTTAAAACTAATTTTATTGTTACTTAAAAAGCACATATGTAAGCTAAGGTTTGGAGACGTTTCTCGCAGAGCACGCAGATATGACTCATTCCTATAAAGCAAATGTTAAAATCTCAAGTATTTCGCAATTAAAGAATAGCATACAAAATATCGTTACTAATATTAAGCAGTTGGAAGAATTGGCAGACGATAATGGAGCTTCTGTAACGCTTGTGAACAGATTGATGCAGCAAACCGATGACCTGCTCGTCGTAGTAGAGAATTCGTCGTTAGAAAGATTTGCCAATAAGGTGAAGAAAAGGAGAAGACAGCGTAAACTCAAGAAGTTGAAAAGGAAAGAAATAAAAACAGTTGCAGGGAAGAAAAACACTTTGAAGACAAAAACATCTTCAACATCCGCATTAGTATCGCCAACTATTGAAACACCTTCGCTTACTTCTCATGTCGAACCTGTGTCGTCTACAGTTCACCCAACTCAATCGATGTCAAAAAAGCTTCATAATCGCCACTACGACGCTCAACGCTTCCTGCGGACGTTTGAATTGCTAAAAATGTTGCATTTTTCACGTGGAAGAAGCGAGATTAAAACAAGAGAATTCGCCGCACAACTACACGATTTGCGCGCCACTTGGAGCAAAGTGTTAAAAGAGAACACGTCAGAGTGTTCAAAAGAAAAAAATGTAGAGGACCAATGGACCGAGGTTTTCTTTGGACCTGCTGAACTCTCGTATTATGGCGGTGAGCAAAAAATTAGCGATTTCCTGCGGGTAAGACACATCTGGGATAGTTATCTGACGCATAGTAAACACGGCTCCTGTATACCCTGTGGCTGGGTCTTACCACGCGAAAATTCTGCAGTAGAGTGGCAGGAATACAGATTTACGCGATAGCTTCAGAATTCACTTGTTGCATTTAATGCCGTAGTAATAAAAAAAATGTACTTCCTCTTATATAAGCGAAAAAATCATAACTAATAAAGCTCACTGAAGTTTTACACACTTCCAAACAAAATATTGTTCACGTATATTACAATCATACCTTTTTCCATTAGGTTTACAAATAATACTTGTTAATTATTTAACTTCCCTTTAGTTTATTGGAATAGTGGCAGAAGCGTACTTTTTACTTAATAACATGTTTCGTATGGAGTATTCAGAACAGTAATACATTTAACATCTTATTCGTATACCCAACCCTCAGCAGCTGGTTGCCATGATACCAACTCTTTCTCGTTGAACCAAAGAGCGATTTCCTTGTTTGCCGATTCTACAGCGTCGGAGCCGTGGATGATGTTACGGCCTACCTGGATGCAGAAATCACCACGAATGGTGCCGGGCAGGGAGTCAGCTGGGTTGGTGGCACCCAACATTTGGCGACCGGTCTTCACAACATTCAAACCCTCCCACACCATGGGAACCACTGGGCCAGAACTCATGTAGTTGACCAAACCGGGGAAGAAGGGGCGGGCAGACAAATCAGCATAGTGTTTCTCCAAAAGATCCTTTGATGCCTAAAAGCAAACGAAACAATAAAATTAAATAACACTTCGTCCATCTTGAAAACAAAATTAGTGACATGTGGCAAATTCCCTAAATCAAACCTAACCTCAAATCAGTCCCTCGGGAAAATTTACACTGGAAAGTCCGAATTTCCAATCTACCCCAACTTTGCAAATGACAATTAATTTGATTAGATGCCACCTCCTACAAGCTCTACTCACCCATGTGAACTTCATAGCCACCAATTTGAAGCCTTTTTGTTCGAAGCGCTCGATGATCTTGCCGACGAGTCCACGTTGGACTCCATCGGGTTTCACCATGATGAAAGTACGTTCCTTGTTTGCTGCCATTGCGTATGAGAACAACGAGAAGAATGCCAGAATTGAACCAATCATTACAACTTTTTTCCCCACCAAATTATTTTGTGAAAACGAGAGGGTGATAGAGCAGGAAGACAAGTTTTTCATGCTATTGCGCACAAGCCATTCGACAAACAATGCCGGTAGTGGCCAGGGTTGCATGGAAAATTAAGCAGACACCTTGAATCAACTCTTCATATTCGAACTGGAAAGAATGGAAGTGTAAGTATTAAAATACGTAAAAATGTAAATATGTAATTGTTTAATTCTTATATATGAAAATTGTTTTATCAAGGCGAATAAGGTGGTGACACTAGATCAACAATTGCAATTGGTATTTTGAATGTCAAAATTTCAACCACAATACAAAAAAATAAGTGGGGCAAAATATAAGAACCAGTGGCTTTGAAATTCAAAATACCATATCTCAAGTAAAAAAAATATGGAATGTAATAACTTAAAGCGAGAGTGCACAATATCGACTATTAAAATACAAATTAAGAAAGAAATAATAAATATAAGGCATATCGAAAATGCTATACTACAAGAATACGCAGATAAAAGACATTTCGAGAATCTTTATGCCGTGGTGTAATTTTAGATTAATTTCGAGGGAGAAAAGAGTTTGAATATATCAAAATAAGCTAATGTAATCCAGTGATAAAAGATCAGAATTTATTCGTGTAAATCTTAATTAGGAGAGTTGTAAAAAGATAGACCTTTTAAGATTGGCAAATAAAGCGTATCAGTACAAAATCATATTTAGAATTAACTGAAAGAAAATTGAATACCTTCAATTAGGGCTCCCTTTTTGCATATGAATAACAACATTTTCATGGTGAATTCTGCGGCCGTGTCAAAATAGTGGGTATAAATTTCGTTAAATACTTGTACGATAGTAACTTTACGTTTTCTGCTTTCAGTGAAAACGTATTGTCCAATTTAATCCCAACGAAAATGCTTGGCATGTTATGAAGATCCAGATATACCAAATCGAGTATGGTATAGTGGGAGCACAGAAGAAATATTTGAGAATTTCGTAAATTAAATCCCTACATGTTATAATTTACAATAATTTTTATAAGTAATTTTATAGTAATTAGGGTCATGGATACAAACGCTCCGGCTTTGAAGTATTCGATGCGGTACCAGCTGGTTGTAGCAGAGGAAGAGGAAGGCCTCCTCTGTGTTGAAAAGATCAGGTGGAGAAGGACTTGGCTTCATTTGATGTGTCCAATTGGCGCCGGTTATCACGAGAAAGAAACGACTGGTGCGCTTTGTTAAACTCTGCCAAAATCGCGTAAGCGGTTACGGCGTCAATTAAGAAGAGAATTAGAAACAATGTAAATAAAAATGTTTACTTAGTGAAACTGTATTTTACTTTGCACAGCACAGAAACATATATTAAAAAAATATAATCAACAAGCAGATGAATATTTCACTCCATATCACATTCTCTTTACATATTTAACTCAGGCACTCATTTTTGCTAAACCATCTGCATACTGGAACTCCGGGCTGTTCTCATACTCGCACATATCCAATGCTATCTCACAACTCTCCTTTACGACGCGTTGTTCATCCTCTGCGAAGCGGTTTAGTATATTAATACATTCTTCTGTAGCAATTGCCCCCAAAGCTTCGGCACACTCGTGACGTACCATTTCATTTTCGTTTCGGTCTTCTAAATTCTCCTTAAGATAAGGAATACTGCAAGGTTCTTGTATTTGACCCAATACAAATGCTACCTCGTGCCGAAATAGAGCTGAAGAGTCTTTCAAGCCTTCTGCGATGGCTAAAACACTTTCAGAGGTTCGTAGATTTCGAAGGCTGAACATAGCGCGGTAGCGATCAAACAAACTATGCTTTGGATCTAAGTAGATTGTTTTTAGCTCTTCAACTGTTTTGTCACCAGCCGTAGGGGGTGAGGGATCGACGGATGAATAGGGATTGTTATCATCTACTTTTTGTCCGCTCTGATGCCAGCGAACACGTTCTAGTGCAATTAAACATGTTTCTGCTACTTCTACTACAGGGTCCTCTTTGTACTGCTCCAATATCGGTATAACTTCAGGTGCACTGATAGCGCCAAGTGCTTCACCGGCTTCATGGCGAACCATCGGTTCTTGTGTTGTATCAGCGAGAACTTTTGTTAAAATATTTATAGCTTTTTTATCTTGCATTTGTCCAAGACAATACGCTAGCTCATGCTTTAACAGCGCTGAGTCATCTGTGAATCCCCGACTGATTTCTTCTATTGCTGTAGGGCCTCCAAGATTTTTTAGTGTAAATAATGCACGAAAACGTTCTTTCAGTGGGCGTTCTTTACTATTTAGTACTGCACCGATGGCCTTTACTTCCTCTTGGGTCACCATGTTAACTTTATTAGGATTGTTAGGAAACCTTTAGAAAGAATGTAAATTTTGAATTAAAGATAGAGATGAAAGTCACGGGTAATATGAACGTGCTCAATAGTGTTTACGTTATTCTACTCAAAGTGACGTATGTCAAAGAAATGGTAGAGGGTTGCAAAGTCAATTCCTGAATAAGAGTGTTATTGTACTAAATTGATCAATAAATTGTAAATAAAAGCGGCAGAAACTACTCAAATGCGAGGCTAACCATAAGAAGTAAAACAATGGAAAGGGTAAAAAACTTTAAATACCTATTAGAACTATTAGGCTGAACTAAATGGACTGTGATCAATAAATTGGTAGAATAGAAACCGATATAGCAGCTTTCATGAAGATTAATGAATTAGTGATACGCCGGGATGTACCAATGAAATTAATGACACAATTTCTAAAATGCTACGTTAAGTCAACACTTGTATTGTATATGGACGTAAAGCCTGAACGTTTAGAACCGCACCGACTTAAAGCTTTTGAAATGTGTTGCTTCGGAAAATGATGAGAATGAGCTTGACTGACAAAATATCGAATGACATGCCAAAGTACATAAAAGGAAGACTTGCTAAAACTTGCGAATTGTTGTACTTTTTCTGTTGTACTTAAATATGTTTGTTTTGTTTGAGCAAATGTTGTTATGTTCTAATAAATTTCGTTACTTGAAAACTTTATTAAAATATTACGAGCACATCAAGATTTTATTTAACAAAAAATTAAGCTCGCATGTCTCAAAATTTGTCATCACTTAACAATAACTTTAATTAAATACGTTATGGTGCTTTAAATATCTGAAATGAATTTCTGATCCTTTTGATGGATTTACAAAAAACTCATGATTTGGAAGTTAATTACAACTCTGTTGCATTCAGCAGTACTACCAACTGCGACTCGTGCGTTGATTCCTTTTGAAATTTTACAATTGGGGCAAAATTCAACGAGTTCGTTTCTTTAAACCAACACGTGTTTTACGTCTATTGAAGACTCTTTGTTTTATTCGATACTAATTTATTTACGTACTTTGTTACGTACGTATAAGAATCTAAAAATAAATTTGAACTGCATGCGCTAATTAGAGCAAATAGCTGGTTGTCGAAATTCAACTTGCAAACGATGGCACCACTCGTCCGCACTTATAAAAATGCAACACTGAGAGTCATTGTGGTTAATAGCTATTCGTTAAAAAGAAGCGAGTAAGTAAGCTACACGAATGCGCGGCGTTACGTTGTGAAGTGGAAAAATTGTTTCATAAAAATTGCATGTTTTCGTGTATAATTGATATACAAATTTAGGAAAAAAGTGATTTCGATAAGTAGTAGTTGTGCAAGCGATAAAATTATATCGAAAATTCGTAGTTACTTTTGCGAGAACATTAAAGCAAAAAAGCGCTTTGGAGGAAAAATTCGTTGTGAATCACGTACATATAATTCATTTAAATCACAATAAAACAAAAACTTCGTATAAGTGCAAATAATTGTGGATTGAGTTTATTATTGAGAACATTTATTAACACAAATTAAAACAATGTCTGAGGTTGCGAATATTGATAAAATTGAGCAGAATACTGTACCAGTGGAACAGACCGTAGTCGAAGTGGAGGCAGCGAGTACACCAACGTCGGCTGAGGCAGAGACGGCGGCTTCACCCGAAAAGCAAGTGGTCAACAACAGCATCGAGGCTGAATCTGCGGCAGGCGATGCTGGTACGAGCGCTGCGGAGGCGGCCAAAATAGAGGAATCTTCACCAAAAGTGGAGAGCAAGAAGACACCCGTAAGTATGGCAACCAATTGGTGCATTTCCTCTTTTGTATGTGTGCGTAGAGTATTCTCATGAGTTTGTGAATGAGGGAGGGGGGTTCGATAATTGGCGTCGCGGTGCGATAAAATCTGATCTAAGCGTGTATTAACTTAAAAGTTCTGTGCATGACAGAACCATCTGGAAAGTTGATTTAAAATTCTATCGCCATATGAATAATCAGAAACAAGATTATTTTCATAATAATGTCGACTTGTGGCGATAACCGGAATTTATATTTTTCTATTATATTATTTATGTCTAATGTATGAAAATATTTTTGATATCTTAACATATCACATTGAAAGGTCAGTTAATTTATTGTTCGTGGCATAAAAAGCGCGCGTTTTTACATCGCTGGATTATTAATGTTTATCCTGTACTTGTGGCAATATCGCTAGTACCATTTCTCCCACCGCCATGCTCTGCTGCGACGTCTGAAACGCAGTAGCTACGCTGCTTTGTATTGTCCCTTGTTCACACACTATTTACTTAACTTGAAATTTTCTAAAAAAATTTTTGTATTGCCCAATCGAATTATCGTCGCCGCAAGTTTCATTGCTGTGCTTTTTCGATTAGTGTTATTCACTGTTTCGCTGTTTATACTCGCTACATTTTTTACTCGTCGTGACGGAGCGGTGCGCTGCTGTTCGCTGCGAACGCGAGCGTTTTATGTATTTGTTGTGAGGTTTGCTGTACTTCACGGTTATTTGTGTGATGCTAATGGATTTGCGCGCGCTTCAATTTTTGTTCTGTCGGCATTGCTCTGTTATGTTGTCCCTACCTTCTGTTGTATATATGATTATAATGTTTTGATGGTTTCTGACAAGAAAAATGTTAAATATAAAAATTAAATAATTCTAATTGGACGAAATGATAGGTATGCCCTACTTCCAGGTAGTTTAGTTTTATTTTTTAAGGGGTTTTTGATATTAAACTTATAATAGGGGTTGTTCTAATAGGAGTCAAAAAAAGATATTATGAAATATGTACCTTATCAAGTGATCTTTTTGAACTTGTCTTCGATAAGATTATTTTGTTGATGGGTTTCTTTTTGTTATATGTGTATATATATTTTTCAATTAATCGCTTTAAGGCAAAAACATTAATTTCGGATCTGTTTCAGGTAAAGCGCACTCCATCGAAACGGATGTCTTTCATAGAACGGGCACAAAAAGAAAGTGAAGAGCTAGTTAAGAATATGGGCGGCAGTTTAGAACTGGATGGTGGTCGTCGTACGCGCTCAAGCACACGTGGCACACCAACTCGCGCTACAGCTGTGTCAACTCCACCCCCTGCCAAAAAGGCACGTACCTCGCCCGCTAATGCTAGCAACACACCGTCCCGTGGCCGTGGACGTGGTCGAAAAATAGACATATCAGAAGATTCGGAAGAGGCTAAAGGGTTAGCTGAGCCACCATCGGCAAAAACACCGGAAAAATCAGAAACCCCAGACAAAAAACAGGTAAGACATTCCAGCAAACTACACTTCAATAGAATGAAAAGTAAAATATCCTCAATTATCGAATTTAAGGCTCCGGCAGATAAACCCAATAACAAAGTGTCAGAATCGATTGATGAATCATTACCACCCGCCGAGGTCTCGGAAAAGTCCATAGAAAGTAAAGGAGAAGAAGCGGTGGCATCTGCTTCAAATATAGATGAGTCAGAGGATAAAACAGATGCCAAAGCTGACAAGGAACCTATTTCAGAAGAACAACAGAATGATAACGAACAAGTAACCAGCAAAGAAGCTGAAGCGGAAGCCCCATTAGTACAGAAAGATGATGAAACACCAATGGATACAGGGGAATCTGTTCCTGCGGAAAAGCCTTTAGCGGATAAAGTTGTCCCAGAGCCAACACCAGCAGAAGAGCCGGCAAAATTGGAAAGTACAGCAGAAAAACCAACAGCATCAACTACCGAGCAATCAGCTCCAATCGCGGTGCCAAAACAGCTTACACCAGAACCCATGGATGTTGATTCGAATTCAAAGAGTAGTGATGTTGAGCTAGTTGAATCTGCGGCACCTGCTACGTCTGAAGATTCAGTTGAAGTATCAGTACCGGCATCAGCTGCAGTTGAAAGTACCGCGCCGCTTTCTGGAACTGAAACAATTCAGGAGGCTAAATGTGTTAACACAAATATCATAGATGCAGAATCGGCGGTCAACGCCAATAACATTGATAACACGGAAGCCGATATTGTTGAAGTTGCCCCTCAAGCGCCGGCTCCTTGTGATGTGGGGAGCGTAGAATATAATGCAAATACGTTAAATGCAACGAATGAAGTTGCCGCTATCGCAAAAACTGAAACAATTGTAGACGTTGCCAACCAACCTGCTGTAGCAGAAAGCGAAGTCAATGCTAACAATGATGAAAGTGCTAAGTCAGGAAATGATTTATGTAAGTCGTTTAGAGTTAAACCTTAGTGAATTATTAGTTAACACTATTTTTTGTATTTATTTTCCTGCAGGTGTCCCAAAAGTTGTATCGCCATCGATAAACAATGCAAATAACGATGGTGGTGTAGCAACGATATTGTAAATTCGTAATACTTGGACGTCAAAAATTGCTATAGCAGTCGACAGTAAAAATGCCATGATGTGCAACAATAGTTAAAACAACTACAATACGGACAACATCATCAAAATTCAAAGTGGAGCAAAAGGGATAACCATAAAAATTAATGAGTTGCCAAGTTGGCAAGCCATTTTTTAAAGCACGAATGTCTACCACACAACCCGCCTGAAATATTTTTACTGAACGTTTAGTTTTATTTTTATTTTTGTTTTCTTTTTTTTATCTTTTCTCTATTTTCATGGCAAAAATTTAATTGATTAAATTGTATTGCCTTTCACCGGATAAGTGTCAATATGTCGCTATAAATATTCATTTTTTCTAATTGGACAACAGAAAACAAATAAATGTATAATAATATATATTATATATATAATTATATGCAGAAGATAAGCAAAATTTACAACTATTTTAGATGATAATGACCATGCAAAACAATAAACAACCTAAACAATCATTTATTGTTTTTATTGCAAATGCAAATTCTATTAATTAATGCAGTAAAAAGCAAATACAAAACTATCAATTGACAAATATGCGTGTGTGCGTGGAAAGTTATAAAATATAGCTTAAAATTTAATACGACAAAAATGGATTTCAACAGAACTAAAAGTTAAGTAATGCTGTATATTAAAAGGGTGAATATCAAGAGCAATAATACAATAAAATTAGACTAACATTAATTATAAAACTAAATTCGAAAACCAAGATATTCCAACATGTGAAAATAAGTGCGTGCAGAAGTCGCCATAAAGCCATTATTTTCAACTTTGATAACTTCACCTGGCTAACAAAAATTATAATAAGTTTTCTGCTTTCCATTTTAAAAATTTAGGTTTGTGCCACCAAAGGGTGGACCGTTTAGAGGTTAGTAATGCATTTCTGAATATGTAAATTTAAAAATACTGAATCAAAGCAAGTTTAGCCCCACAAAAATGAATGTTTAAAGTAATTTCTCAGATTATTCTTCATTTAAAATGTGGATTATTTTCAAGAGTGTGTGCAGTTTTTTGATGTTGAATTAAGCAAAACAAATTTTATTTTGGACTTAGAATTGCGTTTGCAAAGGGCGCAAAAATTCTTCGCTTAACACAAAATGCATTCTTATGAAATGACTAAATTTAACGCATATAAAGTTAAGCTTGATTGCTCCGTCTTTTTATCGTGTGCTCCTTAACAGCTTTCAATAGCGTAGGCATATTTAGTTTTCTTAATATTTGTCAGCAGCGCATAATGTTTTTTTTTTTTCAAACATATTTGTATAAGTATTAGTATAATGACTGTAGCATGTAATTGAAAACAAAAGCAAAAAACAAAAAAGGAAAAAGAAAAACACCAGCAAAATATCATTAAAAAATGTCTTGGTCTTGTATGGGATTTGGAGGATTTATTTTTTTCAAAAAAAAAAAAAATAAATAAATAAATTTGTAAACGAAATGAGAACACAAATTTCGTCTACACTACTTTACGGTAACAACAGCAACAAAACAAAACGAAAAAAAAAAATACAAATTTTAGTTTAGCTGTAAACAAACCTATCATTTAAGATATCTGTACAATTTAATTATACATATACACTATATATACATTTCTTTCTTTTGTAAATAAAGAATTTAAATATATACAAAAGAGACAAAAGCAACAGCTGCGTTAAATTTATGAAATAAGTACAATTAAACTTAATTCTGTTAGTAAACTGGCCCAAAAGTTCTTGAGGATAACTCCTTGGTACAGTATTTCAGAAAAATTTACATACATATATATGCACATGCCCTACAAGACATCTGACTATCATATAAGCACTCATATTATCATCATCTCTATCCTCATCCAACTACACATTTTCGTTCTAACCATGGGAAAGTTGTGATAGTTTCCCCTTGTCGGTGTGATATTCTATCTTTCTTTTACCAATAGCAATTTCTTATAACTGAGAAATATGTCTACTATGCCCTAAAAGGCAAGGCAACTAATCATTTTATTCTTACAATGTAAAAACTGCTGACAACTAAGCTCCTCATTGTTGTCATCTCAAATTTCTCAGCACTAATAATCAAACTTCTCATTTTTGTTCTCACCAAGTAATCAGCACTGATGGGCCAAACTACTAATTTTCGTTAAAATCGTTAAAAAGTAATCAGCATTGATGACAAAGGTCCGCAACAAGGTCCTCAAATCGCTTGCCGGCAGCGCTTGGGGCAAAGACAAAGAACTGTTGCTATCGACATTTAAGGCAATTGGTCGGCCTGAACTATGCAGCGCCTGTCTGGTCGCCTGGAACTAGTGACACGCAGTGGATCTACAGACATGCCAAAATACTGCCATTGGGAGAGCGACCGGTTGCCTCCTGATGTCCCCGGTTCAACACCTACACAACGAGGCACAAATGCTTCCAGTAATTTAGCATAACAAACTGCTCAGCAAGCAGTTCCAGCTGGGATGTTACCGTAGGTTTCACCCCTGCAGACACCTGCTTGAGCCTGAGCCGCCTCCCAGGCACGTCAGGAGACATCTCTTAAACTACGCTGACGAAATCCAGGACAAAACTGACCGAAATCTACTGGACCTGACAGTGTTTAGACAGCCAATAAACGACATTCATCGGGAGACCGTCACCACCTTCTTAAGCTCCCGTCCTGTGAATGCCGTAATCGGAGTCCAATCACCACCACCTACAGCAGATGAAGAGCTCCAGCTTCCTCGTGAGACCCGCGTAACACTGGCACAATTACGTTCTGGATATTGTAGCAGGTTAAACTTCTACTTATCCAGAATCGACCCCGACATACCAAACATACATATGTCCGGCATGTGAAGGCACCCCGTACGACACTAACCACCTTTTCACATGCCCCCTAAAACCGACTCATCTAACACCCCTCTCCCTCTGGACCCATCCTGTCGAAACAGCATGTTTCCTGGGCCTACCTCTAGATGAGCTAGACGAAGACGACCGGTGATATTCCCGACACTGGCGGGGCTACTATTACTGTTAACAAACAAACAAAAACTACTCATTTTCGTTAAAAAGTTATCAGCACTGATGACAAAAACTCCTACGTTTCCACGACAGTCGGTTCTACGTTACCGAAACGACCCTGATTTATATCCGGCCAAGGACTGTCACTCCAGCAGCATTCCCCGTATGTAAGTATAGGGAATGTTTATGCTGCTACAACAACAACAACAAAAACTCCTAATTTTCGTTATCATAAAATGTTTTATTTAGAAATAAACAAAATTAATATTTTTTTATTCTTTAGAAAACTCTTACATATCAATTCGGTGTTTCTTCCACGGAGATTGGAACTCACGCATTTTAGCTAATCATCTACTCATTCGGCTATGGCGACCATACAACAAACATTTACAAAATTTCACATGAAATATTTGATTTCCCCCTAAAAAAATGTTGTATATGCCATTCTGATAATGCGCATTTAATTTTTTTTGCCTTGTTCACTCCACTCGGGAGCATAGGGCCTCAACAAGGCCCTGCGTTTGTTTCATTAATCTATTTTGCTTTCTGACAGTGTAGGTAATTAGCCTGCCGCTACCCACCTGTCGTTGCTTAGGAACAATGCCTTCTTATTGCTTGAAGCGCCACCTGTGTGTCACATTTTTCCGGCAGAAGGATCACACAGATGGTTGAGGACTTCGCTAAATTTAGTGTGTCTGCGCTATTACCGCGGCTGCCCGCTTCCTCTTGCTGGCGCCACTGATGCAATGTGTAACTGTGTCTTTTTCTTTGTTTCTTGCTTGTTTTAGCAGCCACAATGCAAGTAATGCGCTGACTTTTGAGCGGGAGTAAGGATTGGAAGGATAAGGTTGTTGGGGTTGAGGAATGATGAAATTATTTTAATTTTTTTTTTGCGCATGTATTAAAGATAATGTGTTGGAATTTTTGGTGAAAGTACTCAGGAGTGTCTTGTAGGGTGGCCATTAAAATAGGTACATCGAAAATGCAAGTTTTTTAAATTAACGATAGCAGATATTCAGTTGTACATGGTTTTTATTTCATAGATTAATATAACAAATATGAAAAAAACGCAAGGATCTTTTAAGACTTCAACGCGTGTCAATGGGAGCAAAAAGAAAATATTCATGTGATCATTAAAATAGGTATGAAATAGAAGTAGATGCGGTAAACACAACTTAGTGATTTTATTAAAAAAAACAGTTTAAATTAACGAAGTTTAATCAATAAGCACTGCGTCCGCCATGACTATCAACGACTTTTTGTATTCGATGTGGCATAGAATTGATAATCCTACGGCAGGCGTCTGTGGAAGTGCAATACTATAGTTCTTTGGCGTTTTTGCCATAAATCCTTCTTATTTTTGAATGTTTCCTCCCCGATTCTTTTTTTTAAATCTCCCCAAAGGTTTCCATCGGAGTTTAGGCCTGGCCATTCCATAACTTTAACAATATTTTGTAAAAACCATTCACGTACTAACTTTAAGGAGTGTTTTGGGTAGTTATCTTGTATTAAAAGCCACCGAAGTGGCATATTCTCCGCTGCAAATGGTAGCATCATTGATTTTTTGGACTTAAGGGCATTTACAACCATCCAAGTGACTCAGCGATAAATTTGTACGATTTTTTTTGTTATCGAAGATTGACAGCGAACTTCCGCTCCTCAATTATGCAATGCTGCGCACGACCCATCTTTGAAAGAAACTCAAATTAATTATTAGTTATTGAATAAACTATCTAATTCGCTTAAAGTGAAATTAATGTTAGAAGAGTTGACTTGAGGGAGGGAGCAAGGGACGCGATATTTAATGGTGTTTTGGATTTTTTTTACTATTTTTGGATTTGTGCTATATTTTATATCTCATGGAAGGAAAAATTATACAACTGGAGTAGAAATATCGCTGCTTAAATAGAATTTTGTACGTCTTCGTTAAAAATCATTCTGAAGGTAATTTATTCCAAGCCTAAAGGGATTTTTTTCATTAGTAATCGAATTAAAGCTGGTTCAAAGATTTTACAGCAAATGCTCTGAAGAATTATTTGCAGAAACTAACACCAATTAAAATGGCGAAATTAGCAAAAAAAATTTTGCACAAGTAATTCTGCAAGAATAATAATTCTGAAAAAATCTGAATATTTTCCCAAAAAACCAAAGCAATAATGAAATCCATATTACGTAAGTATCATATTTATGAAACAATTAATTTTTATGACAATAAATTTAAAATTAGTGTACAGGGAAAATTCAATTAATGGAAAACAGAATATCATGGTTTCTAATACACTTTATAACTCGGTATAGTCTTCCTTAACATCAACGGCACACATTTTCCAGCGAGATTCCAATTCATGAACTCCTTCCCTGAAGTGAGAACCTGGAAGGGCTGCAAAATAAGCCCCCACAGCTGTTATGACCTCATCATTTGATGAAAAACGCTTTCCATGCATGCATTTTTTTAGGTTTGGAAACAGGTGGAAGCCCCTAGGGGCCAAATCTGGTGAATACGCTGGATGCTCCAACAACTCAAATTCTAATTCATTGATTTTATGTATTAAGATGTTTTTTTCTTTTGCAAACTGGATCTTATTTCACCAAGTTTTTCCTTCAGCTGGTTAAAAAAGTTACAATAATAAAGGGTCCGGCACTCGAAGTGTAACCAATTAAAAACGCCATACATTTAGTTTGGAAAATTTACTTTTACACAATTCAAAGTAAAAAATGTGTGAAAATAATGCAAAATTGAGAATCAATTTACTTTTCTCGTTATGACCACCTTTTGCCTTGACTATGGCCTCGAATGTGACTTGCAGGTATTTTGGCCCACTCACGGACAATGGCATTTTTTAGCGCCTCGAGACGGGTGAATCTTTTAGTTCGGACTTTACACTCCAAAATGGCCCGAAGAGAATAATCCATCGTATTCGCGTCTGGTGAATTTAAAAGCCATTGTGTGGACGTTATGAAGTTCGGAACGTTGTTTTTTAGTCATTCTTGGTTTACTCGAGCTTGTAAGACGGTGCCGAATCCTTTTGAAACGTCCTTGATCTGCTACCGAAATATTTGTCTGCTTCAAGCAGCCTTCAGAATACTTTCCCGATAATATTTCGCATTTACCTTGTCGCCAGGCTCGATGAAAACGAGTGGAGAGGGCCATCCGCGATTATAGCGACCCGAACCATTACTTGTGGCGGGTGCTGCCTTCTGATGGCCAAATAAACCCTATTGTTTCGGGACTTTACGAATTGCTCGATTTGAAAAATTTTCTCGTCAGAAAACATAATGTTCGGAAATTTACCGCTTTCGGCCAAGCGAAGCTACTCCTCAAGTCGGACTTGTTGTTACTTTGGTGTGAGATCATGCGTATTTTGGATCTTGTAAGGCTTTGAGATCAGTTTTCAGTATCCGGCGGATGCTACGGTCAGATATAAGGTTTTTCAGTAAGAGCGCTTCAACTTTTGAACTTTTTTGAATAAAACACAAACGGTTTGACTTTTTTAACTAATTTTTTTTTTATTATCGAGTTTGAACATATACATACATTTAAGTATGGAATTCGATTTCTTTTGCATGACCACCGCGTGCACGTTTTACGAAGTCCAATCGTTGAACCCAATTTTCGACCACTCTTTTGCATAAATCGGCCGAAATTCGCGTTCAATATTGGCTCTGAGCTCACAAATCGTCGCCGGCTTGTTACTGTAGACCAATGACTTCACATAACCCCAAAACGGAACGGCTTGTTAAATGGACCGTAAAATGCATTACTGCTCTTAAAGTAGCAGCAACAGAACGATTATTTTCATAAAAAATTTGCACGATTTGCAATCGTTGCTCAAGTGTGTAGCGTTCCATGATGAAATGTATACTAATGAAGTTTACAAATGATAAGCGAAAAATAAAAAATATTGCGTCGTTCGCCCTCCCTATCGGAAAAAAGTTGAAGCGCACCTATTGAATAACCCTATATTTTCAGTTCTTTCGCCATATGATTGGCACTTCGTCGGGGATTTCGCTGTAATCGCTTCTTCACTTGTCGAACCATTTCACGTGACTTTGCAGTATTTTGATGACCACCTCCATGACATTTCGCGCTGATGCCAGCGTCATTGTAACGAGTAATTGTGCGATAAACAAAAACTTTATTTAATTTAAGGTGCTCGAGCTCACGCGCGCTTGTAAGCAATACTCTGGACTGCCATTTAGCCAATTAACAGACACCTGATGTACGAGCGATCTGAATTGGTTACACATTGGTGTCAGACCCTGTATTCAGAATTTATTGTTTTACAAGTATGCAAGTAATCCACAAACAAAATTAGTTTCGCATCCCAAAAAACTGATGCTAACACTTTCTCGGCCGATTTCTGGAACCGAAGAACCAGGTTTATACCACTCCTTAGCCCCTTGTTGTGATTTAGGATTATGGTGATAGAGCCAAGTCTCATCCATAGTGATGAATTGATGCACAAAATTCACTTAATGCTTTCGAAAACGTTCTAAATTTTGATGAGTCGCATTCGATTGTGTTTTTGTTCCATTGTTAGCGGATGTGGCACCAATTGTGCACACAGCTTTCTGAAACCCAATACTTCAGTCAAAATATTGCTTACACTACCCTCACACTACCTCTTTCAGTCACTCGACGAGTTTCCAATGTGATATTCCGTATTTTGTTCTACGATTTCTGGTATTGTTGCTGTTGCTGTTGCTGCTTTTTGGCGTCCTAGACATGGATCGTCTTCAAGGGTTGTACGACCACGTTTAAATTCAGCGAAAAGTGCTCACAGACTTCCAGCATTCCTTCATAAATTTTCTTTGCTTTTAAACCTTCCAAAAATAAACCAAACCGCAAAACTTATTGAACAGCCTAGTATTTCAAAAACGTCTTAAAAAAGATCGTGTAATAAGAGAGTCAATAACGTGATTACGATGAACACAAAACGTGAGCTCAGTGTCTAATGTTTAAATAAATAAATTTAAAATTGTCTCGGTACGAGATTTATAATAATTAATCGATTACATCTAATGCTTTTCATGGGTTCATTTAAAGATTTTATTCACAAAAAAATGTTATGCACTTGAAAAATTGTTTTTTTATGTTTATTGAAGGAGGGCTTTCACAGATTTCACGTTTTTTTCAGAAAAATTCAAATGCAAAATTTAAGAAAAAAAGAACAACGTCTCATACCTTGTAAAGTGTGAGTACGGGAAGTAGCGCGATAAAAAATTTTGGGGCTTTCTTGCCTACCTAGTCGAATACAGTTTTGCTTCAGTTAAAGTTTCCTTTTGGACATTATCGGGTAATCGAAAAATCGGTGGATTGTTTTTTTTGTGTTTGATTCTTCCATAACCTTGCACGTCCCCGTCGCAGCAGTGCGAATGTTTACTGCTGCAATATCAGTCCTGACAGATTAAATCTCACGGCGTATAAAAGGACTCACACACGAATCGAATCGACAGCGTAAAAAACATTGTGCAATACCACTACCATACTTTAGTCAGAATTTTTAAGGATTACTACTCTATTAGTGCGTTCTCTTGAATCTGTTGCTAAATGTGGCTTCTGATGGTCCTGGAAGCGAAAAGAGGAGGTCATCTCTGCGTGGAATAGACCAAATCGAAAAGGACTCGGTTCCCCTTGTTATTTTGGTTGGACCGATTTATATTATTAGTTTTAAAAAAATTAAAAAATATTTTACTAATACTGAAATTTTATATTTGCCTAATATTTATTGAAATTTTCTAGGTATCTTATTTTTAAATATCTTATCCACGATCTTCAGTTGCCTATTTCTCTGGCATTGAAATGGTTGTTCCATCATTATTTTCCTTCTCTTCCATTGGAATTGGTGTTTTCAACGGGAACTCTTCCATTTCTAGAGGCGTGCGTCCCTTTAGAAGGCGTTGTACAAAGGGCGCGTAAAGATGGGGATTAAGTTTTTCCTCTTCATCACGGGGCCAAATGTAGCTAAGAGGAATGGCCAATAGCCAAACGAGTAGAACTCCAATAACTTTGTACCAATAGAAGGATATCTCATAAATGGAGAATTCGCGATTGCTGCCGAAAGCTGTGGTAACCTTTGGCATCTCGGTTTGTTGGGCGAGCTTTTGTAGATCGATGTTATTCGTGGTATAGCTGTTAGGACGAGAAGGGAGAGGCAAAATCAAGATGAAAGTATTAGATGGTAAAAATAATTATTATTACTAAGTGTGTTGGATATATCGTATAAAATGTTTTTAGCATATAATTTACGGCAGTATTTCAATACTTTGAAGGAAACGAGTTAGTCTGGCTTTTATCGGAGTTTTCAATAACCGTTGGCAATCTTTATCTAACTGTTATCGTAGTGAGGGTGTTTTTGTTGATATATGATTAATGAATAATATGACTTGTGACTTGACATACTTCTAAGAAAATAATTCAATGGCTTCACGTCATTATGTAAATTTGCGTAGTGCTCTTTAATCATCTACAATATTGATAACAGTCAATAATGATGTGTTTGACTTTTCTAGAAGCAGATACCAAAAAACAAATGTTGCCAATAGTGATAAAGGTGGCAGATGAGTCAGTTCGAAGATAGGACCCTATTGAAACTGCTTTAGATCGCACCGATCAGCACAAAAACTTTAGTTGCCATCTCTTGATCAAAAATCGCTAAAATATATAAATTTAGTTATTATAATATGAAGTCTTTAGCAAGGTTTACAGCAGGAATAGGCGCATGAAAAAGAGTCTGAGAATAATGTGCGAATGATGAGTAATATGTTGGTCTATTGGAATTTGTAATCACCTACATAGTTCATAAAAATTGTCGAGCTGAGCTTGGGCATCTCCAAAAATATTTAATACATTTTGGACTGACGAAAAGTATGAGCGTGATTCAATTATTATTTATTTATTTATTTATTATTGAATCATGAGTGTGAGCACGCTTTGTTCTACACACCAAAAATAGCTGAACATCATAAAAGAGGGATACAAAAGAAAAAACTCCCTTTAAGTTGCTGTGACAGGCGTTGAAATATTTCAAGTAGAAAACAGCAGATGAGCCAATAAACTAATAAATCCCTTCTCGAGAACTGAAAAGTGAAGGTAAAATAAATTTGCCATACGACTCCGGAGTCTGTCTGCAAAGAGTCTATTCTATCGGAATAAACCATTAATTCACACAATACCATGAAACATTGCATTTGTGAAACATTGGGAGTTAATTTATTGCTGTTAATTCTGGTAATTCATTGTCCTTCAGCTTTCTTCTGCTGATAGCACTAAAAAGTAGTTATCTAAGCTGGATATATATGTATGTGTAAGTAGTTATCTTATCTGTAAGCTATCCAGCTTAGACATGATAGTTACTTTTTAGAGCAAAAGAGAGCTGAAGAACAATGAAGAGCCGATTTAGTCCCTTAACCTGAATATCGGTCGTGCGATCGCCATAGCCGAATGAGTTGATATATGACTACCATCCGGAAGTGCACAGGTTTCGACACCCAGTGTGGGGAGAAAACACCAATTGAAAAAGTTTTATATAATGGCTGTTGCTCCTAGGCAGATAATGTCAAGCCTCCAAAGGTATTTCTGCCATGAAAAAGCTCCTCATAAAAACTCAGCTAAAGTTACTGCTGTTTTATGACCGATATTTGGCTCCTGGACGATGCTACGACTACTAATACGTCCACTTCTTTAACATCAAAAATGCCTGAACGGAATCGACGAAACCAAAATTGTTATAGTATCGACACCATGAACACCGTTCACAATTTCAGCGGCCTGCCACTGGCTTACTTGTTTGCCTTATCAAAGAAAAACTGTAAAATCTGTCGAATTTTTGACATCGATTGTTAACAACTGAACGGAACAAACAAAAAACAGCAAAATTTTTTTTAGCGTGAAATGTCCCCTTGGCAACGGTGTATACTTTAAATTGTTTGATCAATACTTTCCGTGATACCAATCACTACAGCCATCTACCGAGAAAATTATGGTGAACATATTTTTAGAGGTTTTCTACCTAGCAGACCGTTATTCGACTCTAAGCGAATTTGACAGGTATGCCGACGTCATTCGTTTTGTGTTTCACAAAATTTAGCTTTAGCTTAGTGAAATTTAGGCACCGTTACATTACGTTTGGTTCACCCCACAGCGCCAGTTCTGCTTACCAAAAGTGGCCCACTGGGCTCATTATATCATAGCCTCAACCTTCATATCAATAAATGTGAGGTTCTTACCCATTTAAAGTTTGAGAATAGTTTAAAATCGTTTCGACTCTAAGGCCTCTAAACATTCGCTTTACCAGATAAGATTGTCTTACGTAAATTTTGAATGTACCAGCTATCCTGAGGGAAACTTCGGAGTGAACCAGCTACTCCCAAAATTTAGCTTGAGCTTAGTGATACACAAAACAAATGACGTAGAATCCAAAGTTCCCCTCAAAATTTTTTTTTCACCATACCTAACGAGCAAACCTGGTATCTATCATCCTTGCGAGAAAATAGTGGATTTATTTCCCTCAAACTAATATACATACAAATTTGTTTTCACCTCTTGGTGAATAAAAGCTGCAAAGGATCAAATACTTAAAATTTACTCTACTTTATAATTAACTTATAAGGGTCGACCTCTCACAATTAGCTCACTTCCCAAGGGCTATTTAGTTGCTCCGTAGAAAATCATTGCTTTTTGTTTTGAGAATACGAATTCTATAAAAATCTAGTATATGACTTTTTTTAATTGACAGAAATGGAAAAGTATACTTACATTGATTTCACCACCACCTGCAGATTTTGCGACGCACATCCTTCAATGCTTGTGGGTAATGGCGCATAATGTATGGCACCCTCCTTAGCACGCACTTGACCATTCATAATGATCCAAAACATTCCCAAAATACTGAAAATAATCGAAGCAGCGGCTACCTTTGACAAGAAAGAAAAACAATTCGGATGATTTTCATGCTTCGGAGTGCGCTAAAACTCACTCACCTTGCCATTGGTGCGGGGCACTAGCATACCCAGTAGGAAAACACCTACTACAGAGCCGGTATTGATACCGGTAATCGTAATTACGAGTTGCAACATTGAATCGAAACGCTCCACTACCACGCCACCAGCTACACAATAGCAGCCCATTGCCACAATAATGACCTTCATTGTGAAATTTGCGCGCTCCTCCGTGTGGTACTTCTTGATGCGCGGTTTAATATAATCGAAATACACAACACCAGCTAAAGAATTCAACATGGCAGACATCGAGCTGAGCGCAGCGCTGAAGACACAGGAAATGAAAAGGCCAGGCATACCCAACAGGTGGCCCATAATATCTTGCACAAAGAATGGCATCATTCTATCCGGTTTGTTGACTAACTAAGGGCAGAATAATCAGTGGGCGGTACTCAGTTAGTTTCCAATTAAATATGTTAGTATGATTGGGTATTTGCTTGGTTGTACTTACACCTGCTTTGATTGGATCACAACTATGATAGTAAGCGTACATCACAATGCCGATGAAACAATTTAAAGTCATCACAACAATAAAGCCAATGCCGGTTAACCAAAGAGCTCTGCAATGTATGCATAATTTCAAATTTACTAACTTTAAAGTGCACTTTAAATGTTTACATGAACTACTCGTACCTTTGGGCATGCTTCAAGGAAGGCAAAGAAACGATTCGTTGAACACAACTTTGATTTAGACCAATATGGCCCACCCACATCATAGCGCCACAAATAAAGGAATTCCAGAATGTGATGCGCGTGCGTGGATCCAGAGAGAAACTGCAAGGAATTCGTTATATGCGGATATAAGTTTTTGTTGACTAATTGAAAAAAGTTAACACCTGCTAGCAAGTAGCGTAAATATTACATTCTTCATTAAAAATCTTATAAAAGCTAAGTCTCACAGCAAGAAACTAGATGCAAAAACTGTTTACCTAATTTCTAGAACGGATATTATTATACTTACTTTAAGTCCATACGCCCACCATCTGACGCATATTCAAAAACTTTACCCAGACCTCCAGTCTTAAAAGTACCCAAAATGCCCACCAACACCACAGACGAAAGCATGATGCCACCTTGCAGCACATCAGTCCATACAACAGCTTTGATGCCACCCTGCGTGAGTAGTTGTAAAAGAAAATGAAAATTTGAAATTTGAAATTGGATTTATGCGATCTGACTTACCAGCATCGTGTAGAAAACACAAATTGAGCATACAACTGCATTGACTATGTGAATATTTATGCCAGTCACTGTAAATAAAAATAATTTTTAATTTTATACAACATACAACATACATTTTAAATGTATAGACTCAATATAAAATAAGAAAAAAAAAAATTAAGATAAACTGGCAAATAGTTTGGCTTGCCTTTTATATACGAGGGTAGTTTGAAAGGTTTGGTTACATTGACCTGGCTGGCTGAAAGCTATCACATAGACCTATTGGTCCTTAGTGGTAGATGGATCTTGATCCTTACGTTTCTTTATAGTAGGCTGGTTGTAATAAGCATGCGTCTTTTGCTAATCTAAATAAGCTCTGAAGCTCTAACCCCGAGAGACATTCTAACCTCTCATATTGTAGAGCTCCTAAGCATTTCATTCGGGTTCTAGCTAATGCAGGGCAGGAACATAGAAGGTGTTCTAGAGTTTCTCTCTCTTCTAGTTCATTGCAAAATCTGCAGCTATCATTGTTTGCAATTCCCATCTTGTATGTATGTGCCGCTAACAAATTGTGGCATGTCAGTATATCTACGGTAGTAGACAGGGCTAGTACGAATCGGACGTATTTATCTGCATTCTGAGTACACATACTTTTCGCGGGTTTACAAGTGGCTGGATTATTCCACCTCCTGTCTATCCGTGTTTTCATCTCCGCAGCGATGTTTTTGTGTATTTAAAGGTTTCAGTATGTCGTTTTCTTGTTCGAATTGAATGTAAACAGCGCTTTTGCCAATCTCATCTACAATTTCGTTTCCTGCAATCCCCTTATGTTTGGGTACCCAATAGATGTGTAACCATCTGTCTTTTTTTATGGATTCCCTGGTGCTTAGAACGTTTTTAGATGAAATTTCATATGAGTTTATTGGTTTTAATGCCGCTTGACTGTCAACTTATATATTTATGTTGGAGTTCTCGATGTCCTTGCTAGTGCCATTTCTGTAGCCTTTCCTACTACAAAGACTTCTGCTTGAAAAATACTGCAATGGTCAGGGAGCTTAGTTGGCCACCTGATGTCCTGCTCTGCGCAATAAATCCCTTCACCTACTCCGCCCATCATTTTCAAGCAGGGTCGTTTGAAAAGACCGCGTAAAAAATTACTTAATTGTTTGAGGTAAACCTTTTTTATGAATTTTATATGAGCTGGCTGTGTCATGACGTCCGAATGGATACAAACGCTCCCGCTTTGAAAGTATTCGCTGCGGTTTTAGCTGGGGGTAGCAAAGGAAGAAGAAGGTCTCCTCTGCGTTAGAAAGATCAGGTGGAGAACGACTTGGCTTCCATCGGCGTGTTCAACCTGGCGTCGGCTAGCACGAGAAACAAACGACTGGCGCACCTTGTTAAATTCGGTAAAAAAACGCGTAAGTGGTTATCGCGTCAATTAAGAAGAGATAAGAAGGATAAACCTTTTTTTCCGAGTTAGTCTCCTTTTAGGCACATACACTTCGTCCAAATCTGTTCTAGTTTGTTGATCCCATCCGAATAATACAATTTGTCCAAGTCTGAAAAATAGCCATTCATTTCTGCAATCACCTCTTCGTTTGGATAAAATCGTTTTTCCCCCAGCCGTTTCTTCAAATTGTGGAACAAATAGTAGTCCGAGGTATCAGAGGGAGCCAAGTCTGGAGAATAGGGGTATGTGAAACGAGTTCGAACGCTATTTCCATTAATTTTGCGACCACAACTGCTGAGGCGTGAGCTGGTGCGTTATCGTGGTGGAAAAGGAAAATCACTCGACTTCCTCAATTCAAACGAATGCTAAACACAAAGAAATATACCGATCTGGATGAAACTTTGTGTGTGTTCTTGTGCCATCTCTCTGACTTTGCACGGATTTTTTAAACGAATTTCGTTTGTGTATATACTTTATGTATGTATGTATGTAGGTGTTTACACCCTTTTTTGGGTGCTTGGCTGAGCTCCTACTTCTACTTGTGGCGTGCGTCTTGATGTTTTTCCACAAAATGGAGGGACCTATAGTTTTTTAAGGGGTTAGGGGTAGTTAAACTATAATATTTTAAAAGTATTGTGTGAAAATTTGAAGTAAGTCCGACAAATACTTTTCGTTTTATTCAACAATTAACAAAGGGCGCGCGGGCGCTTCGGAGCGTTCGAGAGCAAGTAGCTAGCAGCACACACGTATGAACGTGGCAGAAAAGCGCGCTAACGATAATACTCGAAAAGATGGATTGCTACGTAGGCAACAGCAAATCGATATTTTGGAAGCTGCTATGACGGCTGAAGAACTATTATATGGCCCAAGAATAGATGAGACGTGTAAGTAATTAAATAATTCGTATAACTCTATACAAATCGATAGCAAAACTTTAAATGCGTTTTTCTCAAAACTATGTTTTTTGAACTGGTGATAACTCTTAAAAACCGCTTGGTAGATTTCAATAAAATTTATACTGCTTTTGAAAAAACAAGAAAAACTCGTGCCTGATCGAAGGATTTTTTTTCAAAAATTTCGATTTTTTTTTAACAATTAATCGTCGGTTTTTTATCGAAAATCTGAAAAATATTGCCTGAGGACGCCATATAGTTAATTTTGAAAAAAAGCTTCGATCAGGCACAAGATTATCTATTAATAAAACTAATTTCTCTTGTCCGGTGGATTTTAGATGAATCTCCAAGGACTTGTGATGATCACCGCTAGGGACTTTTGGAGAAACGGACTATACACAAACAGCGATAACTTTTACAATTATTAATTTTTTTTTTGAAATTTTGCTAAACTCAAGTCGAAACATCATGTATTAATGCTAAGTTTTTATTTTTGTAAAATAAAGCAATTGATTAGCAAAAAAACTATTGGAGATCATCATTTTCTCCGGCCTTTGACTACTCCTAACCCCTTAAGTCGCCTCCGAACGGCAGATGGTATTTTATGAGTTGCTTTTACATGGCAGAAATACTCTCTAAGGTTTGCCATTGCCTGCTGAGGAAGACCGCGTTTTCTATTAATTGCTGTTTCGAATCTGTGCACTTCCACGTGGTAGTCACGCACCTAATATTTTCCGCAAGCGTTAAATATTTTAGCATAATTATTTAGCATTCTTTGGATGCGGTTATGGTTGCGCTTGAAAGTATGTTATAAACAATTTTTACATTTGTTGTACGGCTATGACTGTGAAAAGAACATTTTCTGTAGGAACAGTAAAGTTGAGTTAATTCCATTTTGAAATACACTTTATCAGCTTTGCTACAACTACAATTACAAACATGGAAATTGGGCATTTTTATGCGATATTTAACGTAATTTGAGGTAATCTGTAAGATAAGGCTCGGTAGAGTAGTTTCTTTATTTGAAAAAAGTTGTATACCTCAAAAACAAAAGCATATTAAAAGTGCTTACATATGTAGATATATGTAAGTAGGTATATAAGGAAGATTGGCTGGTTTTCCCTTACCTTGTGCAAAAGCCATTGCAGGAATGAAAATGATGACGGGCAGCAGTAGAAAAGCATTTAAAATAAATGTACACGTGACGAGTTGGCAAGTGAGTTTGTTGTAACGTTTTTCCAAATACTGAAAAGGAAACATATAAGTTTACATATTTATTGTATTAAAAATAAGTGTAGGTATGTAATTGCAAAACAAAAAAACAAGAAAATAGAGTTTCAAAACTAAAATAGAACAACAAACACGATGCTTAGGATGAGGCGGCCCTGTGTTCAAGAGAAAGATTCTGCGGAAGATTTTTAAGCCTTTGCACATTGGCGACGCAACCCCAAAAACGTATGTATCAATTTTTTGCAAATTTTCTGGTGAATATTCTCGGTTTGTCCTTGAAAAAAATTGGTTTTTAAGTTTTTAGGTAGTTAAGGGATGATTTCCCTCTTAAGGGATAGTGGAAATTTGCGTACGTGCCGGGATGTATTACCGTTGATTAGAACTACAATAAAAAATGCCAAACCTAATTTGAATGCACACAATTTCTTATTTTTTAAGTTTTTCTGAATTTTTTACAATGGTAACCCTATTTAAGGGTGTGTTTTGATATTTAAAAAAAAAATTTAAATTCGTGCCTAGACAATCTTTTCCAAAATCATTTACGAGCATTTAAAAAAAAAATTATTAAAATCGGTCAATAATTGCCTTCTCTAGGATTTATGAACAAAATGTGTCGAGAAATCGCCATTGTGCGACAGAGAGTGTCCAGCGGCACTGTTACAGCCATTTACCGAGAAATAATGGATTTTTTTTATGAGTAGCTTTTTCATTAGAAATACAATCGGAGGGGGTTACCGCTATTAGAAAAAATTGTTTCTATCATTTGGTGTTTCATGCACGGAGATTCGAACCAACCCATTCGGCTACGGCGGCCGCCGATCTCAAGGTAACAACATCACATTTGAACAATCACTTCTATGGGAGCTTTATGTTAAACAAAACCGATCTTGATGATTTTCAGGAATAAATCATATTAAAAAAGGTCTGTGTGTAATTTTAATGACTTTAAAACTAAAACACAAATAAGTTAAAATTCAAACAAATGTGCTAAAAAATAAATAAAAAACACTTAAAATGTATTGTAAATTATTTTTTGCATCCTATCCGTTATCTCAAAAACTGGGGCCAATTTGCCAAAACGGGGGACACCATTGAATTTATAAGTCCCCATTAAGTTAGAGCAACTATCAACTAGTTTCTAAAAAGGGAAGTGTCATGCGTGTTTTGGTTGAAGTTTTATTAGACGTTTTTCTGTGAACGGTCCTGACTCGGACAAGGGTTAGTAGAACAAATTTATATTGGGCCAAATATTTTATAAACATATTTTTAGTTTTATCTAATATTTCTCTATATATAGAAATTACCTCATAGCAATTGGAGATATTGTTTTCGTAGAACACTGGCGTAATGACGTAGCAGATCACTGGAATTACCACAAACATGGAAATAATAAGGAAAATCTGATTGACTCCAAATGCATAACTTTCGGCTGGAACAGATGTTATGGATAAAGCAGATAATTGACTGCAAAGAGAAAACATTAACAGTAGGCAAATTGCTTAGAGAATTTAGAAGTTGAAAATATTGGGTACATAAATTGAAAGTGATTTGTTTGGAGAGGTGGTACGAGGGGGCCTTTTATATTTCGTGATTTGGCAACCCTGGTGTTGCAATCTGGCAACTGACAGCTGTATCGCAAAGTTTGACATTTTTTGGCTTTTACGTGCTCAGAACGTTTTGAAATACCAGCGCTATTTGTGTTGTTTACAGTAACTTAAAAGATTCATCTCCGTCCAAAAATGGAATTAAATCGTGAACATTTTCGTGCGATTATTTTTTACAACTTTCGACGTGGATTAACTCAGCAACATTGCATGGGTGAACTTAATTCATTTTTTGGCGATGAAGCTCCATCAAGGACCAGTGTTTATCGATGGTATGGTGAATTCAATCGTGGTCGTAGTTCATTCCAAGACGAATTTCGTGAAGGTCGTCCAAAATCAGTTGTTGTTCCGAAAACCATTGATGCTGTTCGCGAACTGATTTTGCAAGATCGTCATGTGACCTATCGTGAGATTGAGACAATCTTAGGCATTAGTGGGACCAGCATACATTCAATATTGCATAAACATTTGACTGTCAAAAAAATTTGTTCGCGTTGGATCCCACACAATTTGTCAATCGCTCAAAAAAAGGCTCGTGTCGATTGGTTGAAGGAAATGCTCAAAAAATACGATCGCGGGGCTTCGAAACACGTGTATGACATCGTGACAGGTGATGAATCATGGATTTACGTGTATGAGCCCGAAAGTAAACAGCAGTCGACTGTATGGGTGCCAAATCCAACAAAAGTTGTTCGCGCACGAATCACTTCCAAGCAAATGGTCGCTTGTTTTTTCGGAAAAACTTGACATGTCGGAACCCTACCACTAGAACAACGCAGAACAGTAAATTCTGAGTGGTACACAACCATTTGTTTGCCAGTTGTCTTCCAAGAAATTAGGAAAACCAATCGCCAAAGACGGATCACTCTTCACCCGGACAATGCGAGCTCTCACACATCGGCTCAAACAACTGCATTTTTGAGCACCCAAAACATCGAATTAATGGGTCATCCGCCGTATAGTCCTGACTTGGCACCGAATGACTTCTTTTTATTCCCGTACGTAAAAAACAAACTGAGAGGTCAACGTTTTTCGACCCCTGAAGAAGCGGTTGCGGCATTCAGAATGCATGTTTTGGAGGTACCTCATTCAGAGTGGCAAAAGTGCTTCGACAATTGATTCAAACGCATGCAAAAGTGTATAGATCTTCATGGAGAATATTTTGAAAAACAATAAAGTGATTTTCGATGATTAAAATTTGTTTTTGTATACGTTTACGTATACGTTTACAAGGGTTGTTGTAGGAGGCGCTTTGTTGTATGTTGTAAACTTTGTGCAGCGAAAAATGTATATGGAACCCTTCAAGGTGCCTGACAAGAAATATTATATTAGGCATTTTCTTTCAGTTAAAAAATAGTTGGTGATGGTTTCAAGCAAGTGCTACTTTGGACAACGGAGGCAATTGAGTAACAAAATCTGGTCTCGATGAACAAAACTAACACTTTATGCACTCATTATGCTGGTATGACGTAGAAGTTTGAACGATGACAACATCCGATGAGACGTCATTTGGAGTGTTTGAGTGTTTATTCAAAAAATAAATGCCATGAAATTATCTACCGGATAATAAAAAAAATTCATTCCAACAATATTTCGGTTTTGTAATATCGTTTTAAGTCTCAAGCTCTTAAAAAACACCCGATATCACTGGACTGACTCGTTTTTTTTACACTACGTTTTTACACTAAAGGGAAAGCAACATTTACACACCAAAGCAAACGTCATAACTTTAGAAGCAGTTATTCAAAACAAACCTAAACGTGCTGGCCCAATACAGGCTGGCTTTGCTTGCTGTACTAGGTTTGCTTAGCTTTGAAAACTTGTATGGCCGAATGGCAACTTGAACGCTGTCATAAAAATCAGATGATTCGTAAAAGGAAACAGAGATGTTAACCATTTTCAATAAAACATAATACATTTTTGAATCATAGTGGTAACTAGAAGCTTTAAAAAAATATTGCGAATTTGTCTTGTACAAGATAAGAGGCCAATCAGGCTAACGACGAAAGTTTTGGCTGCGCGCATTCAATTCCAACTGTCAAAAGCGCTGCAAATATAACAGCTATTTGAAATTTCGCGGTACTTCAAGAGCGTCAAACAAAGCTGCCGTTTGTTCGCATTTCATATATTTCAGTAATTTTCTATTAATTTTTGACAGTTATCGAAGCCAAGCAAGCAAAGCCAGCCTGCATTGGGCTAGCATCTAATGCTCTCTGAATATTTGCGAATACCAAAATTGCTTTCAATACTTTAAATGGAACCGGCGGTTTGCGCGATTATCCAAAACAGGAAGTTTCTTTATTATGTTATCTTATTATACAGACTGTGTCAGAAAAAAGGAAGCGCGATTATTCATGCAGTACTAAAGAGATATATTTAAAATTTTTTACATGAAAGTATGTACAAAACTACGAGTCGCAATTATTCAATAAGCTGTGTAGTCCTCATCGTTGTCGAGTATAGCCTGGCATCTTCTTCATGCTTTGAACCAGCTTTTCTGCGTAGCTCGTCAACAAACAGGACAAGATGTTGCGAACTTGATGCACGAGTTGTTTTAAATCATGGACTGGCCTTCCGACAAGATGCGTTTTCATAGTTCTCCACACATTTTCAATTGCGGTTGGCGTCTGGGGACTGGGAAGGCCAGTCCAATACTGTGACGCCATTTGCTTGTGTTGTTGTTTCTCAATGTGTTTCTCTGAGAGCAGTGGTTTTGCTGATGTGGGATGGTAGGATATGTTCGTCTCCTTCAGTCGACGTTCGATGGTGTTGTTGCTATTCCTTTTTTAGCAAGAACTGATTGGCTTGGCGTAGTCACAAAGAAGGGTTCCGCTTAAAAAGTTGGACCATCACTTTATCCTGCTTTTTTGTCGTCACTCGTTTCAAGCCGCGGTCGGAAAAGTCATCAACATTTTTGTACACCTTATACCGCTGATTTCACATCACAACAAATTTTTTTGATTTTTTAATTACTTTTGCAGCCGCGGTATAAAAATACCGTCTCAAAACTCTTCGCGTATTTCTCACTCATTTTTATTTGGTTACGTTTACGGGAAATTTTCGAACGACACTAACCTGAGTTAGCACTGTCTTTGTAGCCCTTGACTGGGGCTATTATGCAGCAAAAATCAGAACTAAATATATCTTAAATTTACAAGAACAAAACCGGTTCTTTTCTTCTGACACGGACTGTAAGTAAGGTTTTAATTTTTTTTCAATAAATAGAACACAAAGCATGACCTCTACTTCCCATTGCTTTAATTTCCAAGATTAGACATTCAACTAAATTATAAACAATTGGATGCATTTAAAACTGACCTCGCGATCAAGGATATAGCAATCGGTATAGTTTTCATTCGCTTGCCGCCCATCAGGTACTCGTCGGTGGTGTTTTTGGACTTTGAAAAGAATCCGAAATATACACCCACTGCGGCTGAGGCAGCCAACATACAAACGAAGACAATATAATCCGCGGTACCGAATGTAAAACTACGCCCAGCTGGTAAGGAGGCGACAGTTGTAGTGGCCAAGCTGCTCGTCAGCTCAGCGGCAACAGTAGTTGTGGTAGACATTTTGGGAATTCTTCTAAGTTTACATAGATATGTACGTATGTATTCACATAAAAGTCAAGTACGTTTCTTTTACATTCCTCTCTTGTATTTTGTGGATGTGTGCGCACAGGGCACAGGACAATGCACTTTCACTACACAATTTTCGCGTTTACTTCTCGTGCATACATCCGATAAATGCAATTACGCTTCGCGATAACTCAATATGAACTTGTGTACGATATGTGAGAGGCTGCTCCTTAAATACTTGACACATTTGTTGCTTATCTGGATGGAATGGATTCTTATCAGAATATTTAAGTCGGTCTAAATCTGTATGCATAAGAATACAAACTCGCATAGCATATTTTTTTGGGAGACAAGACTTAAAGAAAATGTGCATATGTATGTGCTAAAATGTTGTTTAGTAAATAAGTAGCGAGATAAGTAATCACTTCCGTATCATTTTCTTATGTGCATATGCTTTCTGCATACACATACAAACAATCACACGTTGAGGTCGCATCTCCATACACTTACATAGGTATAAGAGTAGAATCTTTTTTCATGAATTAATTTGCAGAAGAGCGCAAGGATTTAATTTCACTCTATCGAATTACCTATTCGCGGCTCTAAGTTCGTTCCATATATAAATATTTAATGCGATGATACGAGTAGAGTATTTTCCAGTGCAATGCAAAGTATCGGGCATAATTCTATTACCTAAGCCAAGAAATCCCTTGTATATGGCGTCCTTTTATAGATCAATAAGTCTGCTTCATATTTGCAAAAGAAAAAAATTCTTTTGCATTAAGACAATGCAACGTATCACAAGAGCATTTTCACAATGACTAAAATCGATGAATTAAAGTTTGAATTGTTGGGGCATCCACATTTACCAGATTTGCCCCAAAGCGACTTCCCCATGTTTCCAGACCTAAAAAAATTAATGTGTGGAAAGCGTTTTTCATTAAATGATGAGGCCATAACAGCTATGGGGGTATATTTTGCAGCCCTAACAGATTCTCAGTTCAGGGAAGGAATTCATGAGTTGGAATCTGCTTTATTTTACAAAAATAAAACCATAGCATTAATACATCATGTTTCGACTTGACTTTAGCAAAATTTCAAAAAAAAAAATAATAATTGTAAAAGTTATCGCTGTTTGTGTATAGCCCGTTTCTCCAGAAGTCCCTAGCGGTGATCATCACAAGTCCTTGGAGATTCATCTAAAATCAATCAGACAAGAGAAATTGATTTTATTAATAGACAATCTTGCGCCTGATCGAACCTTGTTTTTTTCAAAATTAACAATATGGCGGCCTCAGGAAATATTTTTCAGATTTTCGAGAAAAAAACCGCCAATTAATTGTTAAAAAAAATCGACATTTTGAAAAAAAAATTCTTCGATTAGGCACAAGTTTTTCTTGTTTTGCAAAAGCAGTTTAAATTTTATTGAAGTCTACCAAGCGGTTTTTCAGTTACAGTGATCACCTAGTTTTGAGAAAAACGCATTTAAGGTTTTGCTACTTGCTCTCGAATGTTCAGGAGCGCTCGGGGATCCTTTGTTAATTGTTTAATAACTCAAAAAGTATTTGTCGGATTCACTTTTTCACACAATATTATTAAGATGTTATAATTTAAGAAAATGCAAAACCCTTTATGCCACTCTTGCGGCAAATGAGAAACATGTATTTGTACCTTTTTAATGAATTAATAGAATATTTCCGGAAAATCGGATAATTCAATTGATGGCAGTAAAAAAAAGAGGTTGTCTGCAAAGTCGGTTTACTGACGATAGTAACGTGACAATGTCGTAAAAAAATACTGATGGAATGGTTGCATTTTTCAAAAGAAAATTTTAGTTTTATTTGTTTGATAGATATTTTCTATGGATATAGAGAAGGAGGTAAATGGAATCGCAATGGAATAGGTCAAGTTACATTTACACAAACGTGAAAAATGACGAAACATTTATCCAATTCATGAAAGATATCTTCAATTTCGATTGTGCATCAGACGTTAATAAGTCAACAACACTAAGAGGCACCATCATCGATTTGACTTTTTCAAGACACATTACCCTCGAAACACTCCCTTTCATTTCCTACTTTTCCTATCATCGTCCTATTCTCAACAGAGAAATGGTTCATTACCATGCACACAGGAAGAAGGTATGTGAAAATACAAATATGTGAATTTATATACATACATATGCGCATATACATACATACATATATATGCTCACTCAAGTAGGAGAGAGCCAGATGTGGAACGTTGCCGAACGCGGGTGCCGCTTGTGCCCCTTTGTCGTTCGTTCCGCGCTCTGGCTTGCAGTTCAAGCAAGGTAACGACGCATGAACAAGATAACGACACATGAGCAAGATAACGACGCATTTTTTGGTGCGTGCAGCCGGCTACATCGAATTATAAGACGTTATCACGTCTAAAAAAAATTAGCACTTCTATTTTTCTCTTCCTTACCGAAACAGATGAGTTAACACTTTTCGACAGATAATAATTGCCACACAACAAAGCCATATGCAAATGCCTGTGTACTACTCATGTGGATCCGACTCAGATAAAAAGCATATGAATGAATGCGCTTATCAAAGTTAGTCAAAGTGGTAAAGATTAACACCTATTTGGTGTGACAATCTAATACATATAATAAATACACCTAATTGGGCTTTTAACTTTATATTTCGCCTGATAAAATATGCAGGTACTGGTAATTTAAAAATTTATTATAGGCATAATTTCGCTGAATCATTCAAATGATTATCGCTTTGTATGCTGTAAGAAGTTAGTAGCATCGAGTTTATTCACGTGTACTTAATTTTATGGGCGTTTCTACATTATTTTATTTAATAATGGTACAAGAGAAGCAACTATTTCTTAAGGGGACCCGGTGGTCTAGAAATTAAAAAAAACCGATTTTTTGTTTTTCGATATTTCGAAGTATCTTAAGAATATACTGTGAAATTTTCATGCGGAAATTCCCAATATTATAGCTTCTACAGCCCATTAACTAGGTAGAGAGCAGTCCGCGCGCTCCTGTACCTCAAACTTTAAACTCATTTATCTCGAATTGACTTTTTCGGCCTGGAGCTGTCAAAAAAAAAAACAAACTATTCAACCGAATCGTCTGAAATTTAATATGTTTTTCACAACATCAATGGCTATCGCCGGTACATTTATTTCAATTATCTCGTTTTTTTTTATTTAAAAATTGAAAAAAACCGATTTTTAGAGCGTCAAAATCAAAACCGCGCCATTTTGTCAAAATTTTTTTTTTTATTCTAGTACGGAACATAGCTACAGTCATACTGATGAATAATTTTGTTGGTTTTTGTGTTTCAGGCAAATAGAATAGCCAAAATGAACAACACCGTCCAGGTCCAATTTTGGGAGGGTCAACTTCAGCGCCATTTGTTAATTATTAATTAATAAATTTAAAATTAAAAAATTTTGTTTTTTCAGTTTTGTATGTAAAAGTCTAAAAATTTTACATATCGTTTTTCATTTTTCTTGTTGTAAAAAAAATGCATGAAAATACCCTAACTTTTCGAGCTCTGGACCACCGTGACCCCTTAAGGATTTATTACAAATACCATACCAATACCGCCATAATCGACTACTTGCATTTAAGTACTCTTATGTATGTTATATATCACAGGTTGGTTGAAAAGTAATAAAGAAAAAATAAAATATTGTGATTTTTTGAATTAAACTGTTTTTTATTTGTATAATCTCGAATGTTTTCACTCCAATGATGGTTCTGAACAGCTTTTCCTTATGCAATTCTTCATGTACTAAGTAAAATATGAAGTACTCGTTGATCTGTGATGCCAAGGCGAATCCATAAAAGATGAGTTATCTAAAGCAGCCGATGTGAGTTTTTCTAGCGATATACTGTTTGAATGTCTTAATGCCGTGCTTCTTTGTTATTGCCTTTTTTGTTTGTTTACATCCTCCATCAAGTTTTGATAACCAAATTACCACATTATACAGGGTGTAACGTGACAGAATTAGGAATTAGAAGCTAAATTAAGAAAGAATTAGCGGTTCATCTGCCTAATCATTGCTTGCAAATGGCGGACATCTCTTAACGAAATGACGGAATATTTCTGCATGCATTTGATATGGCTGCCAGGGTAAATTGACATACCGTGGATTGGAAGGTAGACGAATTAGCGAGAGAGGGCAGCACCACTCGTCTCATTCTTGGTATGGAGAGTGTAGGGGTATATCTACAGTCTATGACGTGTCTATGGTACAAACAGCATAGTCACTTCAGCCAACACGAGATGAGTTGATAGTCTGCCATGTAACGCTACCAAAAGAATTTGGCCAAAATGGGACGTCAAGGAAAACCGTATCTATGTTAGTTGCTTCGATCACAGGCCATTGTTTCCTAGTTCGACGTGCTCAAAAATTGAACGTACCTCATTTCGACTATTACAGAGTTCGTCAGACATTTTCTCTGCCACTGTCCTGCGTGGCATGCCATCGCATCTGCGTACCATCTCGCTCAAACTATGTGTGTGTACTGAAGGATGAGTGTTTTCTGATTATTGGCAGAAAATAATCGTTTGGCATGCGCCGTTAAGAGACACCGCGCACAGATATTGTTTGTCCTTGCCGATTTTCATAAAAATATGGTCCAATTATTCCACTGCTTGCTAATGCACACCAAACCGTCACTTTGGGAATGTGAAGTGGCTGCTGATATTTTAATAGTGGGCTCTGTCGCTTAGGGGACCAATAACGGCAATTTTACTTATTTACACTTCCTTTTAAATGAAATGGCCTTCATCACTCCAAAAAATTGGCGTTTGACATACAAAATCGCTCCAACATTGTCTCGCAGAAATTTTTACGCAAATTGTTATCGTTAAGCTTAAGCGCATGCACGACTTGAAATTTGAAGAGGTGAATTCTAAGACTCTTTCTCAATATTTCGTGCGCAATCGTTTTTGGAAGTTGCTTCGACTGTTCACCCGTCCACTGCGACATCGTGGTGTGACTAATATCGAATCGTTAATCGGCTCTCAGCGATTTTGTAGTAATCACTTGATTTGGTGACGTCACCTGGGTTATAATGTTCGAGAGATCTGAAGTTGTGGTTTTCTATCGCGAAGCCATCGAAAGTTCTTAATTAATGTTCTTCGCTTCTGGTTTTATAGCCAGACCTGTGTTGTTCATCCTAAATGTTAGCTTTGTTTATTGGCGTTTATTATTAATAGGGAACTAACTTGTATCTGTCACATTTGGATAGCTTACTCGTACGCATTATTGGTGATTTTAACGTGCTTAAATGGTTCAGAAACTGAATTCCATGCTCGGCACCATAGCCTGATATGGGAGATGAGGCTTGTTACTGATCGATTTCACCAATTTTCAATACCAACCTACCCAAGGCAATGTGTCCCAAGTTGCATTGACATTTCTTAATTTTTGCGTTAACGTGTGAATGGATAGACAGACATGTATAAATCGACTTCTCCCGTCATCCGATTCGCCCTCTCAACAACTGAGATTTTCAGCTTACAGTGAAATTTGATTAGACATATGAGTTTGCGCGCTTGCTTTAATGTAGAGGATTTCGAGATAGAAAAAGTGAAAATCCAATTTTTAAGCGTCTTTTGTTTAAACTTATTCTCGCTATCCTCAGTTCCCTTTGCTGAGCTAATCGTGATCCTTCGAGCTGGATATCCAACGGCACTTTGCAACAATCTCTATATGACCGAGTCGTCTGGAGTTAAGAAAAAATCTCATTTTGTAAAACGAAATTTTACGTCCTATTGGTTGATAGAACTCAGCTGAATGCCGAATAACAAATGGTTTTTTATGAGAAACTTTTCATGAAAGAAATACACTCAGAGGTTTGCCATTTCATGCCAAGGGGCGATCACTATTAGAAAGAAACCTTTTCCAACATTTGGTGTTTTATGCCCACAGTGGGTTGCGAACCGGGCCTCACCGAATACTTACTTACTTACTTTGCTGGCAACTACAACCGATGTCGTCGGTTCTGGTCACTACCAAAATGTTGCGCCAATCGCATCTGAATTCGGACGTTGACGCCAGTTACAAATACCAAGGGCGGCCAGGTCGTTGTCGCCATGGTCTTTCCAACATAGATGAGGACGTCCTTTTTTGCGAGTTCCACCAGTGCATTTCGAACAGAGCACCTTCTTTGGTGGAGCGTTATTATCCATTCGCTCAAAGTGACGCTGAATTTTAATGCGCTTTATTGAGTCGATTAGGCGGCCGCCGTAGCCGAATGGGTTGGTGCGTGATTACCATTCGGAATTCACAGAGAGACGTCGGTTCGAATCTCGGTGAAAGCAAAATTAATAAAAACATTGCCCTCGGCAGGCAATGGGCAAACCTCCGAGCGTATTTCTGCCATGAAAAAGCTCCTCATAAAAATATCTGCCGTTCGGAGTCGGCTTGAAACTGTAGGTCCCTCCATTTGTGGAACAACATCAACACGCACACCACAAATAGGAGAAGGAGCTCGGCCAAGCACCTAACAGAAGTGTACGCGCCAATGTTTTTTTTTTTTTGTTTTTTTATTGAGTCGATATCGGCGTACAGCTCGTGCTTCCATCGTATTCGATATGTATCATTCACTCAAATTGGACCATAGATATTGCGAAGAATTTTTCGCTCGAAAGCTCCTAATAACCGTCCATCGGTATTCGTCAATGTCCAGGACTTACGCCGATCTCGTAATTGTCAATCGCAACCTGCTATCCAATACGCGTAGACTTACCGAATACTAGTCACTCATAAATCCATTCGGCTACGGTGGCCGCCATATGTAGTAAGTTAAAACGTCATGAGTACATTTATTTCATGAATTATTATAATTAAGCTAGTTTTTAATGATTATTTAGATTTTATTTGTACTCTTCTTCGCTCAAACTTGCTAGCTCTTTTCATATGACATACCAAACATATTTTGTGTATTAAACTGAACTGTTTTCAAGCACTCTTTATTACACTAAAGTATTTACTTTTCAAAATTAAGCGGCTTTAACTCTGGTAGTTCCTCCGTAGGCGGTAATTCATATCTGAAGAATGGATGTAAAACAGGCGACAGCAGCTTCAAATTTAATTTGTAATTCTGCTCCACAGGCAGAATATAGCTGAGGGGTATTGCGACAAGAAAAAGAACTATGCTGCCCGTAACGGCGTACCAATTGAAGGAGAGGTGAAAAATGTTGAAACTTTCAGTTGTAGATGGAGTTGGTGTTATGGCAATTGTAGATGTAGAACTTAGCAAAACAGTGGCGTTTGCTGCAGTACAATTTTCCACCGACATCGGTAAAGAATTGTAGTGCAGACGACCCTGTGCACCGATAATAATGACACACATAGTTATAATGCTTGTGATGACGGACCAGAAAGCGGCCTAAAATATTAAAATATTATTAATGCCGTTATTAACTTACTACTACAATCTCTACATACCCTGCCATGTGCTAGTGGCACTAACATGCCCAAAAGAAAAACGCCAAAAACGGAGCCGAATGTTACGCCACCAATTGAATAAACCATTTGTAATATGGAAGCGAATTTCTCTACTAAGAAACCGCTAATAATGCTATATACACCAGAAGCGCATATGAAAGCGCGCATTATGAGGTTAGCCTTTCTTTCGGTATGCTTTACATGCGGTTTGATGTAATCGAAATAAACCACGCCCGCGAGTGAATTCAAACTAGCCGACATGGTGCTCAATGCGGCGCTAAACACACAGGAAATGAATAGACCTGGCATGCCACTGAGGTGGCCGACGACGTCCTGTACAAAGAACGGCACCATTTTATCCAGTTTCTGCACGTAGCCACGGGTAATCGGATCGCAGTCGTGATAGAGTGCATACATAACTGAAATGAGGAAAATTAAATTGAAATTAAGCATTAAATAATATGGAAGTATACATTTTAAATAGCATTCTCTTACTCATGCCGGTGAAACAAGTAAAAAACAGGATGACAAAGAAGCCAAGACCAAAAATGATGAGCGCATGCCTCGCATGTTTGAGTGAAGGCAGCGAAACAATTCGTTGTACACAACTCTGATGCAAACCCACATAAGTAACCCACAAAACGATAGAGGTGATGGAAGAATTCCAAAAGGTGACGCGAGTGGTGGCATCAAAAGCGAAACTGGAATAGAAATAAAGATGGCAAAGGCTTTAAAAGTTTATTTACAAGAACAAAAACCCATATGCACGCGAAATGAGATCTTTGTACCCGGCTTTGCAGTATAAGATCAGAGGAAGCTGCGCTTATAATATCTGGGATGGCTCAGTAGACATTTTGGTGAGGGAGATGGCTGCATCCTCAAAAAATAAGGAGAGTCGTCAAAACAGTGAAGGAGAGTTGTTGGCAGAAATGGCAGAGCGATTCACCGAACGGACGTTGGCTAGACAGATGAGACATTGTGAAGTGGATTTCCACCTTCCCAAACATTGACAGGAGACGAATGCTTCAAATTTTATTTGCATAAATTCGGACATTTGTGGAACAACATCAAGACGCACATCATAAATAGGAGGAGGAGCTCGGCCAAACACCAAAATTTATATAAATACGCACCAATATTTATATAAATTCGGACATAAAGACGACACTTATTGCACCTTCTGTTCAATTGACTTTTTTGAAGACGCAGAACATTTGTGGTTTTGTCTGTCCACAATTTGAAGCCGAAGAGGTGTGATTGTGCAATAAAGTAGGGAAACCACTTAAGGTGAACAATCTGGTTAATATTAAGCTTGAGTCAAAAGAAACAGAGGAAATAAAATCATCACAAAGTTACGTTGCACGGAGCGTATCCGTAAGTTTTCGTAGAAAGGCAATTATTATTATTATTATTAGGCTACTGCTCATTGCGACCAAAAGGGATCTATTGTGCAAAGCCTGCGGAGGTGTACTATATTTTAAGGCATTTTGAAAATTTTAGTACATTCTGGGGTTAAAGTTCCATAATTTACGCCGCTCCTCCTCCGCTAAGCAATACCTAATTCCAATACAACAAAAACAAACCAAAAAAAAACACCTTCATTGTGATATCTAGCAAAGACAAATTTTCAGTTTTTACAATCTTGCTCTATTTTGTCTTTAAACAGTCTTTGATACTTTGGCGAGTGCAGACATCGGGTCAAGGACTATCCAGACATTCAACCAGTATTCTTTCGGACATCTTAAAATTCATTTCGAAGCTCCCGTGTTTCAAATTCCAACTTACCTGACATCCAAGCGCCTGCCTTTGTGTGCTATGCTAAGCATTTTACTCACACCACCAACTTTAACCGCACCCAAGACTCCGACAATTACCACGGAAGCAACCATTACGGCAGCCTGCACTACATCAGTCCACACAATTGCTTTAATGCCGCCCTACGAGTATGTGTTTCAAATATTTGAAAGGTTTGAGATGTCACAAATATATATACATATGTGTAAGTAGTTAATATGAGGGCTGCCTCTCATATTTTGCGCCTTTGCTACACTATGTGTTGTGAGCTGTAATTCGATATTTCTATCGAAAAGTTTTTTGTTTTTTTAATCTTGTCCAAACGATGGAATTAACACGTGAAAATTTTCGACCGATGATTTGTTACGATTATAGAGACAGGAGTGCATTGATCAACTTATTTGAAACCTAATTATTTCTTTTATTCCTGAACATAAAAAAATAAACATGCGAGGTCAATGTTTTTCAATCCCTGAAGAAGTTGTTGAAACTTTAAAACAGCTCGTTTTGGAGGTATCCACTTCTGAGTGACAAAAGTGCTTTGAAAATTGGTTTAAAGGAAAGCAGAAGTGTATTTACTTCTAATCAGAATATTTTTAAAAACAATAAAGTCATTGTCACATTCATAAATATAATATTTTACTGTGATTTCGTTATTGGGCGCAGAATATAAAAGGCAACCCTCGTACTTGTATATGTGCAGGTGATAGGCGAGTAAGTCAGTTGGCAGTTGTAGGTATATTTTTGAAATCCACTTACAAAATATCTATTATTTGGCTTACCAACATAGTGTAGATGATACAGATCGAGCAGACAACAGCATTTATTAAGTGAATATTAAGCCCGCTTACTGTAGGAAAGAAATAAATAGATAGTAAAAGTAATTGTAAAGTGGTGGAAATACAAAATTTTAAGTGCCAAACTGATTTGAAATAATTACAAAGGAATTAGTTTGAAATATACTCGTATATAACTTTGACAATTTTGAAATAAAAAAATGAACATATTAAAGAACCAAAAAAAGTCCTCAAAAATGCTTAGACATAATTATTTTTATACCTTACCCGCTTACTACCTGGCCGGTCTTTTACTTTCGCAATACATAATTTTTCTTCCTAAAATAATTGTTTGTTGCAATAAAAATTTATTAGTAACAACATCCAACATCTTCTCTTTGCAGAATGCTACAAAATTTACACCCCTAGAGTCTTTCACGATTCTCTTTTTGTACTCGACGGAATAGCTCTTTTGTTTTGTACTCGTTTTAACTGGGGTTAAAAATTATTCACTTTATTTTTAAATAAAATTACGTATGTGGAAATACTCAGACTGACAAGACTGAAATGAATGAACGTTGAATATCTGCACTGTCGCTCAATGAAGACTGCTGTCTTATGTAGAATTTTTAAGATAAATTCCAAGAACTAATTTGAAACGAACTGTAGAGGTAAACAATTAATTTCTCGCAATATTTTGTTTCAAACATTTCTCTGAAATACGAGTATTAGAAAAACTAAACATATGTATTATTACTTTTACTTAATAAATCAACAGCATTTTTTAACGAATTATTTTTGTCACATTATTTTAACTAGGATCTATTTTCGGGGGATGTCTTATTTTACAAAAAGTTCCGAAAATCACGATAGGGCTTATTTTCGGAGGATGTCTTATTTTCGGAAAAAGACGGTTATAATAAACAGACAAAATTATCAAATGCCGAGCGATGTACCGTGAAACTGTTAAAAATAATAATACACGACCCAATAGTATATCATCTACTGCTAATCGAAGTAAAAAATATCGCGAGAAATTAAATCAAAAGATTTTCGAATTGACAGTCACACGTTTAATGCACAGTAGAAACGCAATAGCTGAGAGAGACATCAGGAAAAGTTGTCGCTAGTTCCTCGGAGATTAATAGCGTGCAAAATCATTTTCAATGATATCGTCGTTCACGTGCTCGCAAAGACTGTAGATTATTTTCTAGAAAACCTTATTAAAAGTTAGTGGAGTAAAGCATTCTTTAAATTATGTTAGATTTAAGTTGTTTCGTTGAATTAATATGCAGGACGTTGTTAGTTTAGTAATTATTTTTACAATAAACATTTTTTTCATTAAACATAAAACAAAAAATAAAAATTTAGTAGAGTCCAGAAGTCCATACTTTGCCCATTTCAATTATAAATTTACTCCAAAAATAAATCGCTTTCTAAGTTCGAAAATTCTAAATTCTTAATGCTTTGACCAAAAAACGTAAATACCGCATTTTTCCGCATTAAAATGGAGGATTTGGAACAAGTTAAATTTTGTGATATGTTAAAAAATTCTTTTCAAAATGATCGAATTCATACATTTATGAGTAAATAGTAATTACATACCTTGCGAAAAAGCTAAGGCAGGTATGAATATGAAAATCGGTAGCATTAAAAACAGGGTGCCCATGAAGACAATAGTGAGCAGCTGTCGTGTGCCACGATTGAAACGCAGCTCCAAATACTGAAAATATAAGAAAATAATTTACTGTTTATGTCTTTATGTAGTAAAGAGGTATACAACGCGGCTGATTGGGTTTGAACTGTATTTATATTAAGGTGACTACCATTCGGAAGTTCGCAGACTCCCTCAATTTGTGGAACCACATCAAGGCGCACACCATAAATAGAAGGAGGAGCTCCGCCAAACTTCCAAGAAGGGTGTAAGCACCAATTATATACCGTGCGCGCTTTCTTAAGCGGACACCTAAGGGACTTAAAAATCTGAACGCTTAAGCGAGGTGTTCACTTATGAGAAAAGTGTAAAAAAAGTTAATAATATGCACATTAACCCTCATGTTTTATCGGGTTGTCCTCATACAGCTTATTGCTCCAGCGTCTACGATAGTGGTCGTCGTCAATGTGCAAAGGTCCATACATCTTTCGCAGAATCTTTCTCTCAAACACTTCAACGGACGTTTCCTCAGATGTTGTCATCATCCAAGCTTCTGCGCCATACTTTTAGGACGGGTATGATGAGAGACCTATAAAGTGTTAGTTTTGTTCGTCGAGAGAGGACTTTACTACTCAATTGCTAAAAGAGATTCTTCGTTAGATTCCAAAGGTGACATTGTTATCAGTGTTAATGGTGTTTCCTATATAAACGAAGTATTTTACAACTTCAACATTATAACTGTCAGCAGCGATGTGGGTGCCCATACGCGAGTGACTAAAGAAGTCGCACGACGTTGAGTCAACATCTTTGAAACCTGATTTGGTATCAAATGACTCGGAGAGGTCTTTTCCAATTCTGACGACGTTGTTGCTATTGAACAACATTATCTTGCACAACCGCATTCGTTTTTGCGGGGATACCAAATTCAGAAAATGCGGCTTATAAGCAACTATCATATTTTTTGTGGTGTCGAATACGGCTTTAAAATCGCTGAAAAAATGGTGTGCGTCGATTCTCTTTTAATGAAACTTTTCGAAGACTTGGCGCATTGTGAATATCTGCTCAATTGTTTATTTTCCAGGTCTAAAGCTACACTGATAAGGTCCAATCAGTTGTTTTATGGTGGGTCTCTGTATTTCATACAATACGCTCGAAAGAACCTTGTGTGTAATAGTTAGAAGACGAATTCTGCCGTACTCGGCACAGGTTGGGCAAAGCTCACTTAAACTCTCAGCAGCAGGCATGCTTTCATCCACTCATATTTGGCATTAGAGCTGCTGCATGCACTTTACCAACTCGTCGCCGCCATGTTTGAATAGCTCAGCTGGCAGTTGTTGTTCTTTACTTATCGCTCCGCGTTATCGGTACTCTCACCCTGTCATGGCGGGGTAGCGGAACGACAATCCTGTATTCGACGATTGATGGATCGGAATCTTCACTTTCTGTATGACATCCACGGTTGTCACTATTTAACAAGTTCGAGAAGTGTTCCCCCCATAATTTAAGTATACTCTGGACGTGAGTCACCAGATCGCCGTATTTGTTCTTAACCGAATGTCCTCGTCACCGAATTTAATGATGAAACCATGTCACAAAAACACCCGAACAAGTAATTTTCGCTTTCGTCAAAATTTGCACAGTTCTTCACTTGTTTACCAATTGTTTCACTCTCAGCCGCTTAATAGGATTCATTTCCACTTACATTTGCGTATGTTTTACATGGACATATGTACATATAATATTTTTGAACATACCTCATAACAATTGGAAATGTTATTATTGTAGAACACAGGTATTACGACCCAATTGAGTATCGGTACAATTAATACTATCGCGAAAATATTGAAAATCCAATTTATACCAAACGAATACATCTCTGTTGGAATTGTCATAATCGAAATCGCCGACAATTGGCTAATGATAAAAGACAAAAAAGATATATAAGTTTATCAGTGCACTTTATTTTTTAAATCTTTATCATTACGAAATATGTATTATGTCCCACTGACCTCGCTACAAGCGAAATAGCAGTCGGTATTGTTTTCATGCGTCTACCGCCGAGTAAATATTCCTCGGTATTATCAGCACCATGTCCGAAAAAGCCAAAATAAATGCCAATCAGCAGTGAAATACTTAACATCAATAGAAAAACGATATAATCGATTGTGCCGAATGTGAATTGGTTGAGTTTGTCGACGATAGCTCCCACTGTCTCGTTTGCTGTTGACATTTTAGCAGATTAACAAATAATTCCTTACAAACTGAGTGCACTCTTTGAAGTGTTTCAATTATCTATCCAAGTATGTAAGTATCACCCAGCACTGATAATCCGCAATCGGCTGCCCAATCGTGTGGACGTATAACTATTGACAGGTTTTTGCGTTAGCCCTTTAGTTTTAAAATCCTACATTTACACCTTACAAATTATGACCGTATTATACAAGAAAATGTAGGTGTGATAATTAGAGTAAATATTAAAATACTAAATTAAGTTCTTATCATGAATAGAGGGCCCATAAAACTCCCATGTCTCATTTACAAATTTGTACAATTACAGCGTTTGAGATATGAAATTAGATGATTCCCCTTGCATTTAGAGAGCAAATTCTAAGTCTAGTAAGAGATAAAGCAGACAGGTGTCAATATTGTTATAAGAATGAAGTTTTGCATCCAATACCTAGTAGATATATGTAGAGGGTGTTTTTTTAGAACTTTCCTTTAGAGATAGTTATCTGCCGAACTAAAGGGTGAACCGATTGGAGTTACATTTTCCAATAAGGTTTTTGACAGATCACGCGTGACTACTGTCAAACTAAATACATATTTTATTTCTAGTATTCATTGACACTTCATCATGGAAAGATTTACGCCTCAACAACGTTTACAAATCGTGTAACTTATTACGAAAATCGACGCGATCAACGATGAGGCCGAATTTTTGGCTTAATGTTTACGTTAATAAGCAAAATTGCCGTATTTGGGCTGAATAGCAACCCGAAGCCATTCAAGAACAACCATTACATCCAATGAAAACAACCGTTTGGTGCGGTCTACGGCTGGAGGAATCATCGCCCCATATTTCTTCAAAGACGCGGCTGGCGCTAATGTCTGAAGATAAAATGGATGTACGACAATATTTGAAAATTCTTCAATGTCATTTGATAAATAGTGCAACAAAATTTGGCATCATTGTTGATAACAAACCTCAGTTTAAAATCATCCAGGACAACGATTCAAAGCATAAAACTGATATGGTCAAAAAGTGACTTCTTTTTAATTGCAGTAAAGTACTGGATGCACCAGCCCAAAGCATGGATATTTATCCAATGGAAAATTTGTGACATATTTGAAGAAAAAAGTTGCAAAAAAAATAATCAAAAGATCGTGCCGAGCTCAAAAATGTTATTTTAGAAGGATTCAAAAATTGGTTCATTATGTGAGAATGTTGTAGTAGATGCGGGTAGTCGTGCAAACTGCTGATTCAAATCTCATTTCTTTAAACATATAACTTAAAGATATTAACTGCAAATGTAAAAGACTTTCTTGAAAGCTGTTATTGTTTTGTTTTTAATTTTTGTGTTATTTTTTTGGGTATGGGAATAAGTTTCTGCCCTCGTAAATGAGGTGTCGCCGCTGATACTATTTTTGTGTTCGCTCTAGTAATATACTGGCAATATGAAGGTGTATATGAGAGGTCTCGATTGTAGTAGTTGTCATTCGTTTGAAGCGTAAAGAATATTTTTTATCGGATGTCAAAAATGTCTACGTTCGTCCCGAAAAACAGCATTTGTGGGAAGTCATGCTTGATCATCATTACCTTTTAAGGAAAAGTGCACCTGAAAAGTGCCGTACATTGATCACTATTTACGGTAATCACGCTCTAACAAATACGATACCACTTGTAAAGAGTGGTTTCGACGATTTAAAAGTGGCAATTTTGACGCGAGTGATAAAGATCGCGAAGTGGCATCGAAAAACTTCGAACTACAGCAATTATTGGATGAAGACGCATGTCGAACCCTTGATGATATGTCTAAGGAGTTGGATGTTGACAAATCAACCGTCGGTAAACATTTGCCCGCGATGGGAGTGGTCGAGAAAGCTGGTAATTGGGTGCCACATCGATTGAAGGAGAGGGATATCGAGAGACGTTTGTTGACGTGTGAGATACTTCTTGAACGGCAGAAAAGAAAAGGTTTTATACATTGTATCGTCACTGGCGAGGAAAAATTGATCTATTATGATCTATCACCCTGCCAGGTAAACCAGGTCCATCGCCAGCGAAACAAAAGATTCGTGCTTCAAAGGTTATGTTGTGCATTTGGTGGGATCAGAAGAGTGTCATCTATGTATTATGAACTCCTTAAACCATCTGAAACCATTACTGGCGGCCAACGATCGTTACCGACTGCAGCTAATGCGTTTGAATCGAGCTCTCAAAGAAAAGCGGGCGGAATGTAACGGTAGACACGACAAACTGATTTTGCTGTATGACAATGACAGACCAAACGTTGCTAAATCGGTCCAGAAATACTTAGAGAAACTGAAGTGGGAAATCTTTTCCCACCCGCCGTATTCCCCAGACATTACACCTTCGGATTACCATGTGTTCCATGCCTTTATTGGAGAGCGGTTCACTTCTTACGAGAGTATCGCAAACTGGCTCAATGAATGGATCAAATCAAAAGAACTCGAATTTTTCGTAAGAGAAATCCGTATGCTGCCTGAAATATGGAGTAAAGTTGTAGCTTCCAATGGCACATACATCACATAATATAAGGTATTATTTACTTTTTTAAATAATTCGTAACTTTAGCTAAGAAAGGACGTAAACTTATTCCCTTACCCAATACATGGAATAACTGAATGTAACTATTGGCTTATGAATTATTTATATTAGTCAAATAAAATCAAATATTGAAAGAAATCCATGAAAAAATACATATTTCCTTGAGCAAAATGTCTGAGTTTCGCTCTATTGGTAGATGTGAAAATACTTCCTTGACAAACTGTATCGGCATAAGCGCTTAAGAGGTTGAACGTTTTTTTTATAATAGTGCTGAAGTGACTTCCAGATATAAGTTCGAGTAATGGTGTAATGCTGGTAACTTAGAACTGATATTATGGGAACAAATGTGGTGAATACATATATATATTCCAGTCATCCGCTATCGGCTTGTCTCGTAAATACCTGAGGAGATATTGTTTTGTAAAACAGCTGAAAATAATGGTAGGTATGTGTGCAGTTTGTTTGCAGCTCCATCGGCTTTCTCTTATCTGATACACCCGGACCAACACCAGTTAGATTTCGTGCATTTAATGCAATCGGAGCCCATACGAACTGAAGCTGGTGTGAGGTAGGGCTACATCTTATCACCGACGACAAGGAAAACGTCATTGATGAAATTCTAACCACTTCGATTGATAATGTAGAAAGAAGGCGACTCTATTTCAATAGCGCATCTTGAAGATATAGATTTACTGCTTTCTCAGCGCAGATCAGCAAAGCAAACTGAATAACCTTGTAAGACACTCTAAAACTGTTGGACCTAAAGTCTATGTAAAGAAAACAAAACATTTGACGATAAATGTGAATGCCTTCAATATTGGAGAGAGCCGGCTTTCAATGTCTTGGAAGCTAATTCACGGTAGATGGGGGATGCAAAAGTGATGTTTTCACAAGGCTGCAGAAAAAAACCACTCGCGCAAGAAATCAGAAGTGGCTTAAATGGAAGTGGCTCGGCATTACACTACGCAAGAGAGGCACGGAGATCAGCGGGCAAGCACTAGACTGGAGTCCCCAGGGTTGGCGGAACCGAGGCACAACTAGAAACTCATGGTGTAGTTGCATCGAAAGTGAAATAAAGGCTGGGGAAAAAAACCTGACGTAGCAGCAAGTAAAAGCAAAAGCACGGAATAGAAGCGGAAAATTTTGTTTTGGTCCTATGCTCTGCAATTGGAGTTTGACGCTTATGCCAGGACAATCTTTCCAAGTAGATAGGTTTGGAACGAGGAAAAGTCTGCACCGCAGCTGGTACCTCTGTCTTCACTCCCAGCTTCAAGATGGATTCGGGAGTCGGAGCAGAGGTTTCCTCTAAATCAGCCAATTTATCTATCTTCATAAAATTGTCGAACACTGCTTGTGTTTTTTCCTTGAAATTGCCGAATACTGCTAGTGTTTGTCAGGCAGAAGTCTTTGCGCTTCTACAGGCGTGCAAAATGCTTAGGGAACGTGAGAGCGAGGGAGATACATATTAACATTTTCTCTGATAGTGAAGCTGCGATCAAATCTCTTTGGTATGTACGAAACATTTCTTTGATCTGGATTGAAGGACATATGAATATAGAGAAAAATTAAAACGCTGACGAGCTTGCCAGGAAGGGACTGAATTGGTTTCAGAGACTTCCTACCCGGCCATCGGCAACCACAACTTCTTTCTCAGAAACGCGCAGAACAGATGGGGTTCCACTTCTTAGTGTACTATTTCGAAAAGTCTTTGGCCACACTATAATAGACGCAGGACTCAGAAAGTTCTGGGGACTCCACGTCATTCAATTTCCAAACTCGTAGCTGTGTTTACCGGTCATTGGACGATCTGCACATACGCGGAGAAGCTGGTATATGTACCCTTTAACCGCCATTGCAAAGGCTGTGAGGACCTTTCAGAGAAGGAGACTGTTGAGCAGTTTCTCTGTAAATGTCTAGGATTGCCAGCTGGAAGATTAAGGTCACTGGGTGCTCCTTTCTTCGACAGTCTGGTGCAGTGAGCCAACCTAAATCCCACCAATCCTCTCCATTACATCAACAGCTCTGGTTGGCTGTAGGTATCTACCTGTTTGAGGTCTCATAATGGTATCAAAACGGCGATTTAGCGCTACTTGGGGAGTGCCAGAGTGGTACTTCAACCATTTCAACCCACACCCCCACCATTTCAATAACTATGATGATGAATAGACTAATAGAATAAAGCGTATGGAAATAGAGGTTTCTAAAAGTTTTGCAGACCCCATATTGCAAGCCAAGCTTGAAGCCAGTGCCCCCTAACCTAATGGCCTCAAGAGAAGCAGCAGTCTTGCCTACAAAGTACTCGTCTACATAAAAATGCAAAAAGTGATTAGTGCGGCTTATTTAAAACAACTCAATGAGGCAGATAATATGTTGCACCGCCATAACTTTGTAGCAAACTTTTTTTACGCATTATGTCTTTATACAATATATTTTTTATTTGTGTTGCGATTAATGCGCACAGATGATAAAGTCACCACAAATTGTACGAGTATATTCGGTTTCAGTTTCGGCTTCAGTTGTGCTTTTATAACTCGTAGTTACGTTTCATTTATGGCGTTTGCAGCTGCAAGCTGTTCAAGGATGATTACAACAAGAATATGCGAATGCATTTATGCAGTTACATATACATATACACACACATAGGTCCACATACATATATGTGGGCATGCGTGAATACTTATGGAGGTATGAATATGCATTCACATACAATAAAAGTTAATTATTTGCCAAAAAGCAACAATTGTAAAACATAAACTACAAAAAAGCAAAAAAAATCGAAACATTAAAACAACAAAATTCAGCAATAAAATCAAAATCCTTTCACTTTTTGGCAACCACAAACCAGCAGCATCATTATCATCATCATCATCATCATCATCATCATCATCTTCACCATCAACAAGCAACGGAGCAGAAGATACAAACCGCACACCAAAAATGGCTAAATTGCTTGCAACAGCGGCCAACAACAATTGTTGTCGCAATAAACGTATGAACTTATGGCAACGGCGATCGCATCATCAGCACTGATATATGCACATACATACGTACGTAAGTGGAGCGTAGATGTTGTTGTTGTTACAATAACATATCATCACATTTGGTAAAAAATTGCAAATAGTTCGCTGCCACGCGAGTTAGCGGCTTACTTTATTGAGTGCAACCACAGCAAAAACAACTGGCAGACAAATTTTGCGTATGAGAATGGAGATGCGCAGGTGTTTCAGAAAAGTTTGCAAAAGCAACAACCCCTGACATATAAATTGTCATAAAATAGGAAAAGCGCTGCACTTCGACTGGGATATTTAAAGTACATGGAAGCAAATGAAAATGTTTGTTTTGATCGGCCATTACGTTTACTATAGTGTTGTAGCACTTAAATGGAGGCAAGAATATAAGAAACCCAACGTTTGCCCTGCTCCCGCCCAAAGGGGACGATGGTGGCAGTAAGCAGGACGTACGGCTTAATTTTGTTTTGGCGTCCCCCCGATCTTTGATGTTTTGTTTTGTTAAGCGCTGAGATCTAAAAAACAAGCTACTGAAAAAAATCAGGGGAATAAAAAGGCATTCAAATTCATTACAAGAATAAAAAGTTATCGTCAATCATTTATCAACAAAGTAACACATGGGCTAAAATGTCCCGGGCCTAAAAAAGAAAGCACGTTTTTTTTTGTTCAAATTTAATTTTACTCATCGACTTAATTTCCATTAAGAACTACGCAATCACTCTAGCGCCGCTCTAACATTTCAATACCACTTTCCGACCGCCGGAGCCGAATGGGTTGGAGTTCAGAGAAAACGTAAGTCCGAATCTCCACGAAACACCAAACTGAAGAAAATTTTTTTTCTAATAGCGGTCACCCCTCGGCATGTAATGGCAAAGCTCCGAGTGTATTTCTGCCATGAAAAAGCATTAACATATTTGCCGTTCGCAGTCGGCTTAAAACTGTAGGTCCCTCTGTTTGTGGAACAATATCAAGACACATGCCACATATAGGAGGAGGAGCTCGGCCAAACACCCAGAAAGGGTTTACGCGCCAAATAAATATATATATATATATGGATTTGCCTCAAAATAGGCTTCAGTTTCAGTGCTAACCTCTTCATTCGAGCAAAATTTCTTACCGGTGTGCATTTTTTTTAGATCTGGGAACAGCAAGTAGTCACTGGGAGTCAAATCTGGCGAATACGGGTGGATGTGGGAGCAATTCGAAGTTCAATTCATGTAGTTTTGCCATTGTTTTGATTGACTTGTGACACGATGCGTTGCCTTCATGAAACAAAACAGTGAGCAAACGCGGCACCCACTTTGAACAAAGCTTTCTTATAGTCAAATGCTCATGAAATATAAAGCCAAGACGTTCTTTTCATATCTTTACGATGTCAGCTAACTCACGCACCTTCGCTTTTCGACCATTTAAAACGATTTTGTGGATTTTTTTTATGTTTTCTGGCGTTACAGCCGCATTTCGATGTCGACTGCGTTGTGCATCATCGGTGTCTATACGACCACGACCTCTCTCTTTGAAGTCAGCAAACCATCGTTTATTGTTGTTTCTGATGAAGCGGAATCCCCATAACACTTTTCTAGCCATTGCTTCCCTGAGCGGTATTTTCCACATCAAGAAGCAGTGTGTGTAATATTAAGACATGAAATTCTTTGATTCTTTATTTTGAAAATAACAAAAGTACCGTCACTTTTAGCGCAATAACTCACGAGCTAATGAATAGAAAAACATGGAATTTTAAAGGCTGTCTTTTGAGTGTTAGTGCGAACTTAAAAAGAGGTAACTGCAATAAAAATAGTGCCAACGATGTGTTAGGCCCGTGACTTTTCAACCCATGCGTTATACCATTGTTTTCTTGACGATAGTAAGCTAGTCCAACATATCAAAAGCAATAGAATGAGCGTTAAAATCGTGGCATAAGCATCGAAATGCTACATTAATAGGCCATATAGATCAAGGCGTATTAATTACAGGTGATGACACAAGACCCGGGGTCGGGGCCCTTTTGAGTCGGAAGAGTCAAAAGTTAGAATTTACAAAATTTACAAATTTTTAAGTTTTTAAAGAGCCACTAAATATTTTCTGGCCAACAATAAATAGTACTCTGATAAATAAATCACCTCACTGCAGCAATGTGGAAGACTATTCTATGCGTCGAATATAAGGGCCTCAACTCGTGGCATTTCTATAAAAGCTCTCCACTTTTGCTGCGTTACGTACATACATTTCTGCACCTCCAACTCTTCCAACTTCCTTTTCAACTCTGTAAATGTTCCACTCCACAAAGCTTTACTTTTTAAATCGATCAATTGCATTTCCAGACATCCAGTATCATTTCCAAATGGCTCAATGTGGATTTCGTTACTATTTGTGTTGAGAGGATTTACTATGAATGCTAGAGTGGTTTTGTTGGTGTTGAATTCCTCAAATCTGTCAGCAAATGCATCTTTTTTTTTTAACTGCATAACTTTATTGTGAAGGAGGAGGTCGGAATACTGCGTCTCCATTTCGTTTAAGAATTCTTTAAACTGACGATGGTAGAGTGCTTTTGAAGGGATGTTGTTAAAATCTTAATTATGATTGCGAGTACAGCTGGCTGAGAGCTAGAATCCTCGAGTCCCATCACTTCGAGTCCTTTTTGCAGCAGCTGTCTGGAGGATGTAATCACTCAGCATTCACGCTTCAGCTTTCCTGCTCTTGCAGAGCTAAGATTTAAGGATATTGGCGCTCCCTTTCTTACTACACTTCATTAAATTTATCAGTAGCATGAAGCGGTTAACTCCAAGGATGGTAGATTACCATGGGAGAAACAAAATTGTGCAAGCAACTTCGGCTACCACGTCACCGGAGATTCGGCAGCAGAATTGTGCCCGCTCATTTCACACGTATTCACACAGCTGTCCAATCAATTTTGGAAATGAACCGCTATGAAGACCGCTATGATAACGCCAGCCAATCAGTTGATTCTTTCAAATTTGCTGAGAGCCGGTTAATGGTCTGATCTTGGCCACAGCTTCTGAATACTTTTCCCCTTGGTTAACACTACCGTGAGCAGTCATTGTTTCTCTCTTGTTTTTCATTATCTTCCATCTCCGTTACCCCCATAAATCCTCTTTTTCCTGCTCTTTCTGTTCTTTTTCTGCTGCAACGGCGTCACAAGGGACGAATTTGATTTCTGTTCCACGTGGGCCGTCTCGTGAGCAACCATAGAATCTAACCTTGTCCCATTGCGCGAGAAATTGAGATGTGCTGGACTATAACTTTGTTCTACAAAATGGTCCACCCATGATTCGATGCTTAAATCAAATAATCTAAATTGCTTGTATTTACTGGGCTACAAAGAATAAAAAGAAGCGGCGAAAGGTCTTAATTTTAGTCACAAACATCCAACGGTGTCAGTGCCATTGGAAGCAGAAGAGGGCCAAATTCTTATTAAACTAGTTATGTAATATTAATTTTGCAAAATTGCCAATTGCTTTGCTCATTCTACAATTTTGCCAGTCAACCAATACACATACTGACATGCTTGTGTGTGTGAATATTGGTGTTTAAAGATTATTGGCCAACACTTGCTCTAAAGATGCGTGTGTATATGTAACAAAATACACAAGGTGGCACAACATTAATCACCCTATCGGAAGATGTCTAATTTTTGCAGATGGCGTCGAACGTCAATCATATTTGACTCATGTGAACTATTTAGACAGCTGCAGTATACAAACAGATAAGTAATGGAGTCCGTAAGGGTTAAAATAAAGTTCCGTCACTCAAAATAGTTCCACTATTGGAAATTGTTATGTTATACAATATTTTCTTTTATTTATTAAAAAGACAATTTTTTTTATTTAGTAAAAAAATAGTATTTTTATTTAGTAGTTATTATTTTAAATTTAATTTATGCAATATCAGCTACCTATGTAAATGCAAATGCAAATCAAAATAAATTGACATTTTAGTTGAACAGCATAAGCAAACAAGGTGGAGCAAAATTAGCCATCCGATTTTTTTCTAACTAAATTTTGTACTAATTAAAAATAAATTCTTTATTTAGAAAAAAAAAATAATAATAAAAAATATAAATTTTTTTTAATTTAATTTTTTTTATTTGGTAAAAAATATATTTTAGTATTTTACAAGTATTTATTAAAAACATTTTTTTTTATTTAGTGAAATTTTATTTATTACAAAATGTATTTAGGAACAAAATCGGATTATTAATTTTGCGCCACCTTGTTTGCTTATGGTGTTTAACTAAAATGTTTGGTTAATATTGCACAAATTTTCATTGTCTCATTCCAATGCGAGCTTCGTTTCTTCAGACGTGCGTTGTAAAACATCTAAAAGTCAAAGCTGACCTGAGACAGAAGATCTAGATCTTCAATAGAGAATGAACGCGATTTAGTTATGGTACCGAACTCACTTGAAGAGCACCTGTTCGACATTTTTTTCAAATTTAACTTCGTTATTGAGTGTAACCTTATTTCTGCATTTTTTAATTTTGAAATTTTTATTCTATTCAAGGCCTTCTTTTAACATTAGTTCAATTAAAGCTTAAAAATGAACGATATCAACTTATTATACGAGTATATCTACAAAATTTCCATTATCTGCAATAACTTCTTCGATCCGGGTGCGGACACGATTGCATGCCCGAATCAAATGGTCTTTGATCATATTGACCGTAACGGTATAAATTGCAGCCTTCAGAGAAGAAATGGTGTTGTGAGGATGCTTATTGATTTCATGCTCACTTACGCCCTATACGTAGTAGTCCAGGGGATTACGGTCTGGCAAGTTAGGCGGCAATAAGTTCGGTGTTAAGTGGTCATGGAAATGTTTTGGCATCCAATCGCTTTGTGTGAAGGAGCAGTGTCCTGTTCAAAGATGTATGTGCTGTCACTGGGTACACTATCAATCCAGGGTTTCACTACTACTGTGTCTAGAACCTCCATATACATTCTGTCAAAAAAATATCGGGAATTGATCATTTAAAAAGCGCGCACAACTCTCCTCTATAGTGTCGCAGAGTTTGAGCGTAATCTGTCAATTAGCTTGTTTTTGGCATTTAATTATATCAGTCAATCGCAACTATGCTCTGCGATTTTCACTATGGACAAAAATGTCGATTAAAGAATTTGTCTTAAATTTGGTGTTTTGAATGGGATTATGTGTGCCGAATCGCTTAAAATGTTACAAAAAGCCTATGGCGAGTGTGCTTTGTCGAAAAAACGGGTATACGAGTGGTATAAGGCTTTTGCAGAGGGCCAAGAAGTCGTGGAAGACTTGCCCCGATCTGGTCGCCCATCAACGGATGCAAACGTCGACAAAGTCAAGAAAATGGTCCTGGAAAACCATCATCCAAGTTTGAGAGATGTAGGTCGTGACCTTAGCGTACCTCGCGAATCAATTTGCAACATTTTACACCATAAATTGGGCATGAGACGCCAAGACGCGTGCCTGCTCGACTCGTTCCAAGAGAGTTGAATTTCTTTCAAAAAATTCATCGGAAGAATATGGCTGAAGACATGCTTGAGCAAGTAAATTCAGTCCCAACGTTTATCCAGCGCATCCTAACAGGTGATGAGACGATGATGTTATGATGAGTGGACAAATCGTTGGCATATGTGTATTATTGCGCAAAAAATTAATTTTGATGATTAAACAATTGTTTTGCGTTTTATTGAACAATTCCCGGTACTTTTTTGACAGAATGTATGTAGCAGAATTCACTCAAAATCCTTGAGTAAAGAAGTGAGGTGGCATGGCATTCTCTTTGTTGCTCACAACACCTACTCGTAAAACTATAAAAGAGGCTGGATACTTTGTGCACATGCCAACAGGAACCTCTCTAGTATTGGAACTTAGCCATGTGTCTTTCTGGTTATTTCTGCGGCTAGTCTTTTAGTATTGGCCAAACTTTTTTCTTACGAAAAAACCATAACATCTCAGGCGCTTCAGGGTGCTTAATTTTGTTTACGAGGTGTTTTGATCGGATAACTCTTCTGCACATAACGTGGGATTTATACCGCAGATCTTCATAGACAACTCGACGGATAAGACCCTCAGAAACATTAAGCCCCCTCGCAAGGCCTCCATTGATTTTAAAGGCCCTCGTCAATAATCGCTTGCACTTGTTGAATAAATTCTGCAGATCGTATAATGTCAGAAAGTTCCTCGTGTTTTTCGCGTTTTGCAACAGATTCTGCAAAGCCGCCCGATGCTTCCAATTCACGTCGAACCTTATGAACGAATGAATGGGCACGCTAAAGAAAATTAGAGATTTCTAAGTCGGCGTGATTTGTGCATATAGCGACGATAACTGCATGTCTCTTCATTTCTTGAGTTAAGTTGTAGTCGTCCATGTCTTATCTGAAAAGAGCAAAAAAAATAAATAGTTCCGGGAAGTTATAACCACATACTCGTACATATGTATATACATATCCTCAAATACCGTATGCAACCTGCATATTGACTCTTTTTGCTTAATAATAATAATAATTGGCGCGTACACTTCTGTTAGGTGTTTGGTCGAGCTCCTCCTCCTATTTGTAGTGTGCGTGTTGATGTTGTTCCACAAATGGAGGGACCTACAATTTCAAGCCGACTCCGAACGGCAGATATTTTTATGAGGAGCTTTTTCATGGCAGAAATACACTCGGAGGTGTGCCATTGTCTGCCGAGGGGCGACCGCTATTAGAAAAATGTTTTTATTAATTTTGCTTTCACTGAGATTCGAACCAACGACCTCTCTGTGAATTCCGAATGGTAATCACGCACCAACCCATTCGGCTACGGCGGCCTCTTTTTGCTTGCAATGGTTTAAAATACATCAAGAAAATATTAAAATCCGGCATTTTTTCCTGGAATTGCTCGTAGAGTCGTAACAACAACTCTAAATTTTATAAACTTATTTCTTTATATTTGTATATAAAAACTTATGTTGCCGTAGGTAAAATTAGTCGTAAGCATGACAAATATAAAATTAAATAAATACCATCACTACCTCACTAAGTTGTCGTTGATAACACCAATTGGTTACGAGATGTGGCGTTATGTGTGCTCAATTAAGCCAACTGGGTAGCTGGGTTAATTACCGCCACAACATACCACACATATTTGTGTATGTATAGGTATGTAATCGGGTGTATGTTGCCCAGCCAAGCCAGACTTACTGCCCCATTATTAAAATGCAATGCACTTTAGAGGAAAATAACAACTTATGTACAATAGAAAAACCATCTGAGAAACCATCAAACGGTAATACAACAATTGTGCCGTAGATACCAAAAGCAAAACTAAAATATTTTGCAAACTAATCAGTGCGGCATCATCAACCGCAACAAAGGGAAAGAAGCGTTGGCACTTTTACACTCTAAGAAATGTTTGTGTAAATATGATATTATAAAATGTATGATTTTTTGTATATTGAAATTTATTTATTCCGTATACGCATATAGGTTCGTTGGCTAAACTGGTGATTCATCGAGAATCCAACTAGCGCTTCCGCACAATTTTGTGCACCACACATCCTCGCTACCAACTTGTTTAACGTTTATTTATAGCATTACCATATCTAGTCTGGGCGGTTTAAGAACCCTATTAGGTTGACAGACGGTTGTTCGAAACTCTCGAACAGTGGTTTGCCCAGGGTTGATATTCTCTCCTTCCATAGGGTAGGACATTCATAAAGGAAATGGAAGACAGTGTGTGTTGTGAGAGATGCCCATTTTGGCTGCTTGTTCTCCGACACACCAAAGGCCAGTTATGACTGCCGTGAGGTTTGAGGCGGCCTGTCGTTTCATTTATATCAATATTGACGATGGAGGTGGGCCATAACGTTCTGCTAATATAGCATGTCCTCTGGGTTTTCCATCTACAATACGCGATTCGGAGGTATTTTAAGGAAATTACTATATTTTCTTGACTGCACCCAGTGGTGTGAATACCGATCTTCACGAACGTTATTCATGACAAAATTCTTATTGAATGTTACCGTTGGGACGATATAATCAATCCAATCCGAGGTGTATTGAGCTTGTCGCAATGATAGACTGGCAAGGTCATACGTTTTTTCTCTCCAGCGATCCGCTTCATTTAACCTAAATGCACTAATGGTTGCCTTCTTCTTATGTAGATCTTGATATGTAGATCTATCGGAATAACGTGTGCCAGTGCATTAAGAGCCTTCCTAAGGCATGATCTGATTCCATCGACCGTTATTCTGCAGGCCGACCTTTGTATTCTGCAAAGTAATTTCATATTGTAATCTCTCCCTAGAGCTTTCCACCAAATTGCCGATCCATACGATAAAATTGGTCGTATAACCGTAATGAATACTTAGGTTCAAGACCCCACCTTTTTCCAAGCATATGTTTAGAGGCAAAAATGTACTTGTATAAATTTATATGGATATACACAGGTGTGGCACCCGATGTCAAATTTGTCTAAGATATCAAACCGACGTGTGACTTGCTTGCTAAAATAACTCGTTGAAAGTTTTAGATTTCACTTTTAAAATAACTTCTTCGTCACTCTTACGTAATGTGCGCATAGATAATGGCAATGGACCATCTACCACCTTCGAACAATAGATAGGCTGGCAGTCACGCACCAATCCACGCGGTTGCGGCGGCCTTATTGTTTTAATGGTCGTAAGGTAGAAAAAAATAACGCATATTTTTTTGTGCTAAATAAAAGAAAAATTGTTTGGAAAGTGCCCGTTTTTGTTGTGGTAAGCAAAATCATAGGAAGTTGCTCAAGACTACATGAACGACAACGTAATGAAGTAGATTAGGTTAGGTTTTGGCGATTGTCCACCACCCAGGCTCATAGCCCATTTTGATGCCGCGTGGTGAACTTGTCCTAATGTAATGAACTTCAATAATATTGTTCGTAGGTTGGTTCAGTGCAAAGAAGTCCAGAAATTCATAATGGGTAAGGCTTTCTCAAGTGGGCATCAAAATTACCAAAGTGAATATTTTGCGATGAAATTCAGCCAGGACTGAGTTCTATCATCCAGAAGCACACCACTCAGAAAATTTTGTTGTAAAATTCTAAATAGTTTTTTTTTTATTAACTATCGAAGTTTTTTACAGCGCTTGAATAATTATCACATTTCTCGTAAAGTAAGTATCCGATTACAACGATTTTTCAACTGCAGACTGATAAAGGATGATATTTTCCAAAAATGTTATTTTTGTTCCGAAACTTGATGTTTGGTTTTTGTAAAAAATTTTTTTTAATAAACAATTAAAAATTTAACTAATTTCTGCGCCTCTGGGATGAAAATTTTTTAAGGATATTAACGTAAACATCTGTGCATTTATGTATGAAAAAAAATGCGTGCAATTCGAAAAGGATTAATTATAATTAATTTTTTTGTGCCAGAATGCGCGCTTCGACTTACGCGGATGCGCACGAACACACAAACGGCAACTCGCGGGCGGTTTGCGGAAAACCGTTTTAGACACGTCTCAACGCGATATGCTTCCGTAAGATCAGTTTTGCCGACATTGTCATTAGTTGTGTCTAGTCTCCTTCCGACCGCTGTGGTGATGTGTTTCGGTGATAATAAAAACTGTGATATGAGATGTAAATCGCGTACGTTAATGTGTACAAAACTAAGTATAGACTAATATAATGCCACGTCGTTTGCCTTGAATACTGGAACACAACGCAGGTAACAGCATAAGAATTTTGTGATAATTTCGGAAGCACTGGAACATGACAGTTCCGCAGTCAATTTGTTCAATTCTAAATTGATTCAATATTTGATTAAACAGTTTGGGAAACGAAATGTGAAGAAAATCTATTATTTTTCCGACGGGGCGGCCTCACAGTACAAAAACAAGTACAATTTTATAAATTTACTTTTTCACAAAAAGGATTTTGGCATCGATGCCGAGTGGCACTTTTTTGCCTCTGCACATGGGAAAGGTGCCTGCGATGGTATTGGTGGTGCTACAAAGAGAGATGCGTACCATGCAAGCTTGCGAGATAAAATCCCGGTGAAAATTACGGGACCGAAACAGTTGTATGATTGGGCAAAAGTCAATTCTAAGAAAATTAATTTTGATTACTGTAATAAACAAGAACATGAAAATCACTCTAGTAAGTTGAAAAAGCGGTATTCCAAAGCGCAAACTTCTTTGAAAAATACGAGGCAGTTCCATTCTTTTATTCCAAAAGTTAAAAATTCCATCGAGTGCAAAATATTTTCAGCCCACGATCAATCTAAAATTATGCCCATTATGTAAAAATAAACTACATGAAAAGTGTAAAAAGCGTGAATGATTTTCATTTTTTCTCGAAATAACAAATGAATATGCGATATCTGTATAACTTTCTATATCTTTTCACTTTTTGTGTCCGTCCGTGAATTGTTGTTGTTTTTCAACGAGAAATTTTAAGGGCATTTGCTGATTGAACTTACAATGTAGGTATAGATCTGATATGTAAACATAAACGTTAGTAATAAAGAAGTATATATGAAACCTTGCATGACAGCTTATACATTCCTTTGAATACATTTGATTTAATTATCATTACGCATTTCCGCGAGAGTCAAAGCGCAAATTCTGTTATACGTAAATTATTTATATGGCCAATCTTTAAAAACAAGTAAACACCAGTAATGGAAAAGTCGGCAAAACTGATCTGACGGAAGCATATCGCGTTGAGACGTGTCTAAAACGGTTTTTCGCAAGCAGCCGCCCGCGAGTCGCCGTTTGTGTGTTCGTGCGCGTCCGCGTAAGTCGAAGCGCGCATTCTGGCACAAAAAAATTAATTATAATTAATCCTTTTCGAATTGCACGCATTTTTTTTCATACATAAATGCACAGATGTTTATTACGTTAATATCCTTAAAAAATTTTCATCCCAGAGGCGCAGAAATTAGTTAAATTTTTAATTGTTTATTAAAAAAAATTTTTTACAAAAACAAAACATCAAGTTTCGGAACAAAAATAACGTTTTTGGAAAATATCATCCTTTATCAGTCTGCAGTTGAAAAATCGTTGTAATCGGATACTTACTTTACGAGAAATGTGATAATTATTCAAGCGCTGCAAAAAACTTCGATAGTTAATAAAAAAAAACTATTTAGAATTTTACAACAAAATTTTCTGAGTGTGCTTCTGGATGATAGAACTCAGTCCTGGCTGAATTTCATCGCAAAATATTCACTTTGGTAATTTTGATGCCCACTTGAGAAAGCCTTACCCAATATAAAGGGCTATCCCATCAATCGGATGGCAACAGGGAAGGAAAGAAGGGTCGGTCGCCTTTTTACGAAAATAGTATGCAAATAGCAATGATAGTTTTCCAGTTATGCAGCAGCTGTCACGGTTATCAATGACATGCAGCTGTCCTATCTAGTAAGGTATTTTATCGGGGTAAGGTGAATTTGGTGAAAAAGGTATATTTTTAAGCATTTTTTGGCAACATTTGTTTAAATTTTCATTGATAGCAAATCCCCCGAGGCGCCTCGAAAAAATTTGTTTTGCGGTGTACGTCACAACTCACAATATAATCATCTGAAATAAAAAAATCTTAATGCATTTGTTAAAGTAGATATTTCTAGGGATATCCCCGGAAGGTTTTTTTTCTTAGATTTTTAAATTTTTCTTAGCACATGGAAACCAAAAACTGGGTTTCCTTAAAAAAGTGGACAAATGTTTGATTGTAAGTATAAAAGTAAGGTGCGTTATGAGAAGAAGAAGGGGTTCGGCAGAACCGGTTTTTGTTGTCCCCATCTCAGGCATCGGTGTCCGCTTGACCGTTGTTAAAGGGAAACTGCATAATTTCTTCCTAAAAAAAGAGCAAGACATGGAGTTCTATCTTATCGTGCGATATTTCAAAAACACGTTGGCCTCAGTGCGACAGAATCAGGTCGGTTAAAGTGCTGGGAACCCCCCGCCATTCAATTTTCAAACTCATAGCGGTGTTCACCGGTTACTAGGCGATTGGAGCTCATGCGGAGAAGCTTGTTAAGCTCAGTTACCTACTATCTAAAATATTAAGTAAACATTTTTATTACATATTATATTATATTTCTTCAGTACATATTCACTTCGAAAGGCCTTAGCGATTACTAGACTCAGTAACTGGGAAATTTGTAAAATATTCTATATTCTAACCCGGGACTAAATAAATAAATAATTGGCGCGTACACTTCTGTTAGGTGTTTGGCCGAGCTCCTCCTCCTATTTGTGGTGTGCGTCTTGATGTTGTTCCACAAATGGTGGGACCTACAGTTTCAAGCCGACTCCGAACGGCAGATATTATTTTATTTATATATATTTTTATGCGGAGCTTTTTCATGGCAGAAATACACTCGGACCGCTATTAGAAAAATGTTTTTATTAATTTTGCTTTCACCGAGATTCGAACCAACGACCTCTCTGTGAATTCCGAATGGTAATCACGCACCAACCCATTCGGCTGCGGCGGCCGCCCTAACCCGGGACTAGTATTGCTTTTTTCGGCCACACAGGCAGCTATAAAGGCTATACAAGCCTTATGCCTAACAGCCCAACCTATCATGAAGGTACGCCGCGAAATGTCTTTATGTAAGTAATGCATATAATTCGTTGAGCTGTAAGTCTTGACCCAGTCACTACGTTTTTTTGGGACAACCCCGAACAAATAACTTTCGAACTTTCTTCTGAAACTTGAAAGAAAATAAGTTCGGTTGATGACCGGTATTATTACAGGGCACAATTCTTGGGGTCAGCATATGATCTCCATTGGAATCATTGAGGACTCGATTTGACTGTCTTGCTTAGAGGAGGCGGATAGCCTGAGTGTTTTCTCTGTGAGTGTCCTGCCTATGCTAAGGCAAGGTTACGAATTTTGGGTTCCGATGTCATGAGAATTAGTTTTATTCGTTCTCTCAAACTGGAGGATATTTACAGATTTGCCAAAGAATCTGGAAAATTCTGTATCTTTCTTTCTGTTACTACTTTCCTTTCCTCCTTGACTAACTATCCTTTTACTTTCCAGAGCTTTGAGTTTGTGAGTTGCCAATCTGTCGGTGCTTCTGGGCTCGCCTTTTTCAAATTTCATTTGGATGCTTGCCACCGCAGCTCTCATTGTAACGAAATTACTGGTGTGCCGGTCGGAACTACTTGATATTTTACTACCTTAGATATGTTACAGTCACCCTGCGATTCACGGAGGGTGGCATTTCAGAATACTAACTAAGCTTGGCTAATTTGGTGATGGACGGACCTGCTATTCTGTAGCTTTTTTTACGTACCTTTTACCTGTTTTCCTTTACCGAAGTTTCATTGTTCGTGGTGCAAATGAAACACACTGACAATTTAACGGTGACAAAATTTACTATTTTTTTATTGTTTTCATATTTTTTTGTTGTTTCCTTGTTTGTTTCATATACAAATAAAAACACTTACAAGCTAATGATGCGTTATAACATTTTTTGTTGTTTTTGCTGTTATTGTTGTTGTTGTTTACACAAACAAACAAAAAATTCAAAACTATTTACAAGAAAAATAAAAAATAAACTCAACAAAACACACCCACCAAAAAAGCTGGAAATGGGATGTATTTTCTTTTTGGTGAGTATGTTGAAACAGCTGGGGTCATATAGGACAGTGTGTTGAAAATACTGCGGAGATAGTGGGGAATGGGGCTATGAAAGAGCGAGATTGCGGGAAAAATGAAAACGAAATATCACTGACGGCCCACACCACCAAACACCACCTGCAAATGCACCGTCGCCACCAACGCCCACGGCAACGATAACGCCAACAACACCAAAGGCACATATAGGAAACCGTTGGATGGTTGCGGTGCAGTGCGTTGGTGCTGGTTGGATGGTTTTTGATTGGTTTTTGGTGTTGCAGTGGAATTGTAAGTTCCCTACAAATTGTTGTTGCACATTTGTCACAGGTCGCTGCAGAGCAAAGAGCGGTACAAACATGCTGCTGCTTGTTGTTGTTGCTGCTGTTGCTGTTGGTCCAACGTTGTTGCTGTTGGGAGGCTATGTGGATGAGGGCAGTTGTGGTTGGCGGTGCTGCGTGGATGCGGGCCACAGCACGAAATCGAAAGAAGAAATTCTCGTAGAAGTGGTTTTCTTCTACACGTCTCTATTTAACAAACTTTTTTAGACTATTAGCGACAGCAACGAATGCGCAACAGTGTTTGTTAGAGTTGTTGGAGCTGGATTGTTGCTATTGCTAATGTCGCTTCATCCGTGATCATCGAATTATCCATTGAGTGGCGTTGTTGTGGTTTCTGGCATTGTTGTTGCTGTTCATTATCGTCATTTTCAAACCGCTTTCACTTTTAATTTCTACTTCTTCGTAATCAACGCTTCAAATCGCCTTCATTTTCGTTCATCTTCAATATTATCATCATCTTCATTTTCATTTTAAACTCCAATTTCATATATTTGGCAGCGTGTTGTTTGTGTGATTGTTTGATTGATTGATTGTTTCATTAATTGCTCATTGATTGTTGTATTGGTTGAGGATCGTGATCTACATTTCTTTTTGCTTGTCTTTTCTTTTTTCAACTTTTACTCATCTACTTGGTCATAGACACAAGGCGATTTGCTGCATATATCTAATATGTAAATGTATTTAAATCGACACACATATCCTCCCCTAGAAGGGCGCACCATAGCTGCCACTTGGTCTCGATGGTGCACCATACGAGCCAGATGGAGCGCTTGGGTAGCCGCCAAAGTTACCACCTGCTTGCGTGCTCTGCTGTGCGAATTGCGCCACCTGAATGGCTTGACGCACACCCTCCAAATCAATGCCGACCACACGGCCGCCACCGCCACCACCGGGTGCACCATAAGACGATGATGGTGGACCATAAGAGCCGGAAGGTGGGCCGTACGAACCAGATGGGTAACCACCGCCGCCGCCACCGCCACCGCCGCCCGAGCTGGCTTTGCTCTCCTCGTTCAGCAGAATTTGGCGTACTTGTTCCAATAGTTGAGGATCAACATTTTGGCCCTCGGATGTCTGGAAGCCACCGCTGACAGCTTGATAGCCACCGCCGCCACCACCCCCGAATGAGCCACCACCAAAGCTACCGCCAAATGAGCCACCGCCGAACGAACCACCGCCACCGCCTCCTCTGGGATAATTATATCCTGATGGTGGTTCCGCAACGACCAGTGCTGCCAATGCAAACACCAAGAACTGCAAGTAAAATGAGTAGAAGAAACGCGATTAATCCTCGGTAAGAAGTTTATTGGGGCGCGTAACGTAGTTGTCGATGGATTTTGCGAAAATATCCTTTTTAATGCACTTTGTCTCATTTCGAAACAATTTAATTTTTCACTTTTGCTGCACTTGTGTTTTTGCTGTTAATACTTACCACGGAGAAGGAGTTCATAGTTGTGAGTTTTGTGTGGGGGAGAGAAGTAAAACTTAAATTAAAAAATTAAATTTAGTTGTTTGCTTGTAGGGAACCAACGACTGAATGCTTTGCAGTTGCCCAGCGCGGCCTCTTTATACTCACTCCACAAAGCCACTGCAATGCTTGTGACACGAGCACACACTTCGTTGCTGTTGTTGTAGTGGCAGTCTGACTCCGTGCTGAGCGCATGCGTTGGAGACAAGCAGCGAGCGAAGCTACGAAGAGCAGTCAGACAAAACAACGATCAACTGATGAAATCGGCGTTCAACCAAAGCGTGTGACCCCACAAACACAGACACAAACAAACGAACAATCTTCAAGAGTCCGCGCAACAAGTAACAAGTAACAACCAGCCAAATGTGATGCTCGACCTGTAATCATTTTTCGGCTTTTTTCGCCGCTTTGGGAGCTTCTGCTACACCGACAACCGACCGCTCAACTCAGCGGCGACAACTCGATTATTAAGGCAATGATTATATATTTCAGAATTATCATGAACGCCTTCATCGACGTCACTGAAGTGGAGTAGTTTAGTTCTCCACTGCTTTTGTGTTGATTTTTTTGTAAATTAGACCTCACAAAAAAATTCAAAAAAAAAAAAAATCAACCTGGAGATAGCGCTCTTAACAATCTTGTTCCCCTTCTGATGGACTTGCAATCTGCACTTGCAACCAACGCAACTTTTTTTCTCTTAATTTTTGATGATTATCATTAACTGTTGCTGGGGCAGCTTTTATGTTCGCTGATTGTTGAAAATTTAACTGCAGTGTGTGGGTGTTATTGGAAAGTGAATGAAGATATTTTTGGGCCCTTGATAGTTTTCGACCGATGCAGCCATACAATTTTCCTACTCTTACAAGGTTTGTATCTACGTATGCACATACATACATACATTTTTGAACTCACATTTTCTCGCATCTGCTTGCACTTTAATTAAAGTTTTTCTCATATTTTTATGCTGGTTTAGGGTGTGAAAAATCGCACATCTACAAACCTGAAGTATTTCACACAAAAAGCAAAGAAAACACAGAAGTTTTACACACACACTGAAATGCATATGTAAAATCAATAAGGAAATCATTGTGCAAGAGAACTGGTTTTTCATTTTGGGAAAGTTGTCGCGGTGCCTGTGATGAGAAGAGGCACATCTGGAAAATTAATAATAATTGATTACTGTGAACTTAGACATAACGGCATGACACAGCCCACAGATAATTGCTGCCTGATATATAAGATTACATATATATGAGGACGATCCTTACATCATAATTCGAAGAGAATCATCTGAAACAGAAAAGTCAAAATGGATTTGTTAAAGGAGTTGTTTCTTGAGCTCTCCCTGGAAGACTTTTTTTCGACTTTTAAGTTTTTCGTTGCACTTGCAACAGCAATTTAAATAATGTATTTTGGGTTAATGATGGAAAAGAAAATAAAAAGAATACAATTGTTTGCAAACAAAAAAATGTAAGCAAACCTCTTTTATAGAGGTCAGCTGAACACCTGATTCTGTCAAATTCAGGGAGACCAGAGCAGTGAAATGCTGATCTTCTGCATTCTCTCAACCGAGAACGTGCAGTTGAAAATTGGAGTAGGTGGTGTTGTCACATCAAATCCAATATTTGGTTCGTAAAGAAGCATCTTTCAGAAGAACGCAACATAATTTCCTAATTGATTTGTCAAATATTTTTGTTGTACCGTTCGTAAATTACTTTTGCTAATTCACCGCTCTTTGGGTTTTTTGGAAAGTATTATAGGAACTCTTCAATATCAGTTGGAGCAAGCCACCATTCTTCTTCTTCTTGATTAACGCGATAGCCGCCTATGTGATTTTGGCCGAGATTCTCGTGCTAACCGGATGAGGTGTTCCTCTTTCTCTGCTCCCACCAGCTGGCACTGCAACGGATCGTTTTCAGAGCCGCAGTGCTTGTATCCATTCGGATGAAATGAGCCAGCCAATGGAGCCGCTGGATCTTTTTTCGCGGCACTAGGTTTATGTTGCCGAAAAGCTCATATAGCTTATTGTTACATCGCCTACAATACTCAGAATCGCCAACATGCAAAGGTCCAAAAATATTCCGAAGAATCTTTCTCTCAAATACTCCAACGGAAGTCTTCTCGGAAATTGTCAACGTCCAGGCTTCTGCGTCATACGATAGAACCGGCTTGATGAAGTCTCTCATAAAGTATTAGTTTTGTTCGTCGAGGGAGGACGTTACTACGCAATCGCCTACTTAGTCCAAAGTAGCATTTGTTGGCAAGAGAGTTTCTCCTTTGCATTTCAAGGCTGGCATTGTTTTCGGAGTTAATGCTAGTTCTTAGATAAACGAAGTCTCTTACAACCGTGAAATTATAACTGTCAGCAGTGACGTAGGTGCCGATAAGCAAGTTCGCCGAGTGTATATTTGATAATGGAGGTATTTCGTCAAATCGACCATAGCCACCATTAGTTTACTCAATTTCAGTACGGCCGTACATTATGGATAATTTTTCTAATAAAAGGATAGTGAAAACGCTTAGGAGACTTACAACACGGCTGGGCCAGCCTGCCACACACCAGTACTTACTCCTCTCAAAGTTAGTTCACACGCAGTCATTAGTCATAAACCTTCCGTCAAAACTGCTTAGAAGGCTTAAGACAAGAAGATAAATTTATGATTTTCAGGCCGAATAAGACAACTTTAGACTACTCTCCCTTGCTTTAAAGTAAGCTAAAGCGCTAATGGAACATTTCTTTTAGCTCGCCGAAGATGGGGAAAAGGGGTCCATCAATAAGACTTTTTAGCCACCTTGAGTGCGTGGAGAGAATTGCATTTGATCTGCTACTTTTACGCTGTGTACTGGTTCGTGAGGTAACGTTTTGGTGCTTAGCTCAGCATTTTATTTCAGTCAGTGATCCCCAAATACTGCAGTTTCCTATCATAGATTGCCAAGCTTTAAATAGATATGCATGTATTTTGTGGGCTTTAGGTTAGGTTGAAGCGCTTGTCCACTATGGGACACACTCGGGCTTATAGCCATTTGTGCTGCCGCGTGGGGAATTTGTCCTTATCTCTCTTAAAACCAGCGTATACTTTTCAAAAAGATGCCTCACTTCCACAGTACTGAGATCTTCCAGCTCATTAAAAAATTGCCTGCCTAAAAAGGTAAACTCACAACTAGCTAGAGCAGGATGTGTCACTGGCGGTGCGAGATCGTCTCTTCCTCTTCCTTATCTAGACAGTTATAACGCAAACCAGTGTGCTAAGACTATTATGTGGGCTTTGGTATGTATAAAATTTACACCATCTTAGTTACGTTGCAGACGCTTAGTGGACATAAGCTTGAGGTAATAAACTGTTTCGGGTACGTCGGTAAGTGTATGGAGCCCAATTTCATTTTAAAAAGGAAGGTAACCCAACGAACTTTGAATTTATAAATCTGTTATCTTAAAACGATTAGTAACTTAATTTAATGCTAGTAGATCTCAGCACATGTTCTAAATCACGAGATGGAGAAATACGTGACCAAAGGAAAAGCAGTCATGGGCAAATACCCTACGGTTCGTACGGTAGGGCTACGGTGGCTCTCTAGTAAAAGTGCCTACATTTTATCAGGTAAATAATACCAACACTTAACGGTTACTCGCTTCAGTTGTACATAATTCAAATTCGCTTCCTTCGTAAGCTCACACTGTGTGCATTTCCAGGAAACCAATTGTTCGTGCAGCATTACACGCAGCTACAGCAAATCAACAAACAACCCAGCGACCCATTCAAAGGAGTAACTACGATTGGTTTGCCATCAAACAAATAAGATATGGAAAAGGTGATGCCGCCATCGACGTCGGCCCAGACAAGACGCTGGCAACAAGACGCTGGAACGTAATGTGATTGTACTACTTTTCAATTCAATTATCAACTTAAAGTTCCAACGACTCGAAATGGCAAATAAATATTACATAAGAATACAGGAAACAAGCGATGATACGACGAAACGATGCAATGCGACGCCAGCGAGACGCCACGGACATCGTTTGACAACATGGAAAAAAGTGCAACAGAGACGACAGAAATCACCTGCAGCAATGGTAATACTAGTTGCAGCAACAACTAATAATAGTTGCAATAGCAACTGGCATGGCGAGTATGCAACAACAGTGGAGTATGAAAGGTTTGTGCTTGTAATCGGCCGTATCGCCACACTGATGATTTTTACTGTTTCCTATGCCGCAAAGTCTCGTCTCGTCTTGCCGGGTTGCTGTAGCAATAACAATTCAGTGCCTGTTGCTAGCCGTGTCTGCTTGCTTGCCAACTGTTGCGCCGCGCTCTTACTTGCCGTCTGTTCAAATGTGACGTACGACGGTACGTAAAAGTTGTTGGGCCACTTGAAAATATAGTAATGAACAGCTGACAGTCAGGTGGTGATGATGATACAGGCGATGGCCTAAGTTGTGCTCCCTGTTTATGCATGAAGATGACAACAACATGGTAAATTTTTGCTACCTGCCAGAGGAGTAAGAAAAAATTAAAAATTTAACTAAGAGTGGCTTTTATGGCAACTCGTTTGCACAAGAAAGTGGTAAAGTTGCAAAAATTCAAAAATTCATAGAAAATCAGAAATGTTGCCAAAGCAAACGCAAGTGGGGGCACTAAAAAAATAGTAATTTAATAGTAAAATCTTTCATATCGTTTTGTTTTTATTATTTTTGGTAATTGAGGATCCATCGTGCGCAGCTTACTTTCCTTTAATTCTTAACAATTGTTGTTTTTTCATTTTACATAAAATTGTGGCGGTGGAGTGAGCGTAAAAGTTATGTAATATGCAAATATTTATATTCATAAAAAATGTCGAAATACTCTTAAATTATAAAGGATTTAAACATGAAATACGAAGATTTATCCTAAACGGTTTCATATTATTTTAGTCGAGAATTTAACTTTTGTAAAAGTCATCCCTATATTTTTGTGTATTAGTGAACAAATATATTCTTCATTTATTTATTTATTATTTAGTCCATGATCACAAGTTTTTTACAGACCAATTACAAGGAAAAGTATTGGTTTGGGGAATAAGTTCGTAGGGTTTTTACTGAAGGCTTTTATCTAAACAAAAAACAATAATTATATCAATAAGTTAATCAATTATTTATTCGCCGTTGCTGTTTACAATCTCTTCCCACCTCTCGACCAATTTGTTATGCCGTTCCGCCAAAAATCATCCAAAGAAGTTGTTGAGCCAGTTTTTAAGGACCTCTTTGGATGAAGCTTGACTCTCGGCTATGGCGTATCTCCTGGAGTCACCCACTCCTTTCTTTGCTTCATATTGATGCATAGGCACCATTTCTCATCTCCCGTGACGATTCTGTTTTTGATCTTGAGTTGCTCGATGGCGGACGAGATGCTGAGAAGAAATTTGAAGGCGACTTTCTTTGTTTTGTTTTATTGTTGAGCTCATGAGCCATAGAGGCTCCCAATTTTTCGGTTAATCCCATTTAATGAAGGTGATTGAGCATCGTTTTATGACCGCAGTCCATTTTTTCCGCCAATTGACGACTGGTTTGGCGACCGTGCTCCTTCAAAAGTTATTTGACTCATCTGGGGGACGTGTCATCGAACATAGAAAGGTAAAGAGCAACGAGGATTGCACTGTGGTATATTGAAATTATCAACCAATCAAACCAGCCAGCGGTAGGTTGAAATTTAATCCCTGATTCTAAACTATAAAACAGGAACCAATTCGATTATGTTTAAAAAAACTAGGGTTTTTCTTGAGCCTCTGCTTAACTTATAGAGAACCGTCCTATTTTCGATTATGACTATGCGTCAATGTATATACGAGGGCGGCTCAATAAATACTCGTGTTTGATGACAGAGGGCGTTCTTGAGGGAAGTTGACTGCCATCTATCAAACGACGGTAAAACAAATTTCACACCGATTAATAGGTTAGTTTGGATTTGGCCGCCATTCGAGTAAGAGGTGTTTCGTGATTTTCGCTAAGATGGAAAAAGATCAGTATCGTTCGGTAATTTGCTTTTTGTTTTTGGAAGGGGAAAAATGCGAGGGGATAAAAGCCAAGTTGGATGCTGTCAATGAGGACGCTTCGCCATCCATAGTTAAAAATATTAGTTCAACGTTGGCGAACATCCGTTTTTTATGAGGGGCGACCAGGACGCCCGGCAGACGTGGTTACCGAGGAAAAGTCCACGACACGATTCTCGCTAATCAACGAACGAATGTGCGCGAAGTAACAGGGGCCATAGGCGTGTCGACCGGAACGGCAATCAATATTTCACATGATAAGTAGGCGATGAAAAAATGTTCAGTCCGATGGTTGCCGCGATTGCTCACGGTGGGCAACAAGCAGTGTTTGGAGGTATTTGCGTTCCGAAGCAATTTTTACGTCGAGTTATCAGCGTTGATGAAACCTGGATTCATCATTACACACCAGAAACTAAGCAACAATCAAAACAATGGATTTCCCCCAGTGTATCTGCTCCGAAGAAGGCTTTAGACAGTTCTATTGGTAGGAAAGGTCATGGCCACGACTTTGTGGGATGCGAACGACGTCATCCTTATGGATTTTTTAGAAAAGGACGATCGATCACTGGACAATACAACAGTGAGTTATTGGACCGCTTTCACAAAAAATTTGAGGAGACACGGTCGCATTTGGCAAATAAGAAGGTGCTACGATAGCGCAACAACAGTTTCATCCGGAGTTGTCGCCGCCAAACTGCATGAATTGCGTTATAAATTGCTGCCGCACCCCCGTATTCAACCGATCTGGCTCCCTGCGAATTTTTCTTGTTCCCTAACATGAAGAAATGGCTCGCGGGAAAACAGGGAACAAATTTAGTTCAAACGAGGAAGTCATCGCCGAGACAGAGGCGTATTTCGGAGAGTTGGACAAATTCTATTTTTTTGGATGGGTTAAAAAATGGTCGGAGCATTGCGAGAAGTGTATCTTTCTAAACGGGTACTATGTTAAAAAAAAAAAAAATTGAAGAAATGGTTTGTTCATTTCTAACACGAACCCCCCTCATAAATAAATAAATATTTGCCTTTTCCTTAGTTGAATAATGTTTTTCTAGTTCAGTTACATATTTGCCCAATTAGAGTTGTAATTACCAACGTAGGGTAAAAGAATCGTATTTAGTTGTATCTGCTGGTGCCACTGTCACTCTAAATCTGAATTAAGTATGAAATTTTTCTTCTTTAATGTAATTTAAATTTTTAATTGTGCAGCCCGGGACCATCTGCTGTGGTACCATAAAATTTGCACACAATACAACACATTTCGGCTCGCGTTGGCGGCATAATTACATTTTCCAGTGCTGGCTTCAGTTCAGTTGAGGGTATTATGTCAAACTGACATGCTAACCACATTTCTCAAGCCAAGTCATCCAACTGTCAAGTGAATGCGTGGCACTAAGAAGTGGCAGAAGTGCGAGGGCCATTAAGTAAAAGCCGCCTGCCCAACTGTCTTTTGTCATCTCTACAGCATGAAAAACAACAACAACAAAGAGCATACCGTAAAAGATGCAAAACCCAAAGTAACAAAAGAAATTACATTTAGTAAAAAAAATCACAAATCTTATTGGTGGCAAGACGCCAGACCATAGTTGAGCGGCTGACAAGTGACTCTGAAAGTCCATTCCATGCTTGAAATGTTGTGTGAACAAAAAACATTGGCGCTCATACTTTCGCAAAGCGTCCAACAAGCATTTGTACAAAAAAGAAATAATACGAACGCAATTGCATACAAAAAATCGTTTTAAGATTTATATTTCAGCTACTTTCATTGCATCAATTTGAATTATAATTTTTTTTACCCCTCTACTGAGCTTTTCTACAGTTACATTCTTCACAGTGGCATCTTCAGCACCATGACAACAACTTCAACTTAAACTTCAAATCTTGCGTTACAATTTCAACTTCATTATACCATTCTTTGACAAGACAGCTGTCAGGCGCGCTGCGTTGCAGTGAAGCACTTAAAGGGCGAGGTCAACCTTCACGCTTTTTCCAAGTGTTTTTGACTGCCAGTTTTCAAAATATTCGGCCAAATAATTGCCTTATTTGGCTATAATTACTGTTGCTACAATTGCCGTCGCACCGTTGCAACAATTTTTTCTACCAAATTTTTTGTTTGTTTTTGTGGTCAGTATCGGTTTATCATCTCTCTGGTTAAACTATACGAGTATGATGGGGGTATTCACGCTTATAAACAATTTCGCTGAAATGCTATAATAATACTTTTGAATTAAAAATAAACCCGGTACACGCCACGCGATTTAAAAAAACAAAAACACATGGGATCGACGAATATGGGCAACCCAGTATTTTAAATTTATAAAACACAAAAATGCATTCAATCGAACCAGTTTTTGCGGCTTCTGAATTGATATCAGATAAACTTTTTAAGCAAATTAACCTTTCCGCAGACTGTGTTTACTCTGTACAGAGCGCCAACAATTTCCCAAGCACTTTTTGCCATGATAAAGCTCATACGTCTGACTGCAAGAGCTTTCCTGTCATATACCAGCCCAGAGTTAAAGTAATTCAGAAGGTGTGCCTAAGGTCAGACCGTTAACTGGCTCTCAGCGCATTTGAAAGAATCAACTGATTGGCGGACTAGACAGGAATCGTGACAGCGATTTTATACGAATAAATTGAGATTGTGTTGATGATATACGAAAAAAATTAATTCAGCATCCGATCATGCTGCTTCAATAATAAGCACCGAATCCCTCACATTCCTTGTGAGAGGAACACGTTTCAATAGTTGATAGTCGAAATGGCGGACTGTTAGAAATAAAACAATGATAACTATATTTTTTGTGTTCCTTACTTTTGTGTTTCAATTGTGGATAATTTCATTTAAATCTCGATTTTTTAATTTTTTGCTTAATTATGTATTTTCATTGTGCGTATTTTCCTGTGTACGGGTGGTATAAATCTACTGGGGAACCGCGCACTATCCTTAATGGTCGTGTGAAAACTGAAAATTCCTAATTTTTGTTTAAAAAATACCCATTCAATATTGCTTCCGGTGTGGCATTACAAACGAATGTTATAAAAAATTCACATTTTGACAGTGCTCTCTCGAGAGAAAAACAGTTTCCCATCTTTTCATCTGTGGTCTGAACGATGACTGATTGGACGAGTGTGTGAATACGTATGAAATGAGCGGGCAGAATTCTGCTGCCGTGTACCCGGTGACGTGTAAGCCAAAGTTTACTTCCTCAATTTCTGTTTTTACCATAACTCCAGGCCAAATCTGGACAAATCTCCTTCTTTGGTTCCGCTTCTGGAGACTCATCGTCAACAGCACTTCATAAGCTCAAAGTGGTAAGCAAGCTCTGCAGCTGCTTAAGCATATTATTGTCTTTAGCCACAGAAAAACAATACAAAAACTAAAACTAAAAAACTAAACTAATAAAAGGAAACTTCAACTTTATTACTGACCGAACCGTGCTCCAGATCAATTATTTAGTAAGTATTAGATTTTTCTTTTGTTTGATTTGTTTTTGTTTGTTTACAGAAAAGTTTGAGAAATCCACTAGCAAAGCTACTACACTTTGTGATTTTTTTACTCTATGCCACAGTAGTATTATTTTCTGTAGAAAAATAGGCAATAGAAACAAATGCATGTAACTGTTGAGAGGCACTTTGAGCATTTTTGACGTTTGCAAAGTTTTTAGTCTCGCACTCTCATTTCCGTTGTTGGTTTTGGTTTTATTTTAATAAATAAATAAATCAAATAATAAAAAAGTAAATTTATTTAACAAAATAATACCATAAATAAATTTTTATAAAATATTAATTTTTTTCCCAACATAAAAGCATGTAAATTCCAGGAAAAAGATCGTTCTATTCGTTTAGAAGGTTTCAAATAAATCCCACATAAAAATTTGAAATACATTTTTTATATTTATATTTCCATTTATTTCCATATTAAGGACCTCTTTGGATGAAAATCCGGCTGGACTCTCGTATCTCCCGGAGTCAACCACTCTTTTCTTGGCTTCATATTGATGTATGGGCACCATTTCTCATCTCCCGTGACGATTTTGTTTATGACCTCGAGTTGCTCGATGGCGGACGAGATGCTGAGAAGAAATTTGAAGGCGACTTTTTTTGTTTTGTTTTATTGTTGAGCTCGTGAGCCATAGAGGCTCCCAATTTTTCGGTTAATCCCATTTAATGACGGTAATTGAGCATCGTTTTATAATCGCAGTTCATTTTTTTCTCCAAATCACGACTGGTGTGTCGACCGTTCTCCTATAAAAGTGATTTCTTCTTCGAATTCATAAGGTCTTAGGCTGCGGGACGTATCATCGACGTCAAACCATTTCCACGCTGTACAACTTTACCAACACTTTTTCGCAAATCCCTCTTGCAACCAGCTTTTTATCATAAAGGAAAATCCGAAATCCAATGTAACAGTGAATGGCGAACGCTATCGCACTATGATAGACGACTTTTTGATGGCGGAAATTAAAGCCTGTGATCTCCAAAACATTTGGTTCCAACAAGATGGCGGAGGGCGTTACTTGCCATGCAGCCGTGAAACAATGGATTTACTGTGTCGTTGTGTCGATGAGCAATTCATCTCTCGTCTCTGACCAGTGGATTGGGCACCAAGATCTTTGGACTTTTATCTGTAGGGGTGTATAAAATCTAAATGCTTTGTGGATAAACCAGCTTCGATTGAAGCATTGGAAGCCAACATTACTAAAGGAGATACCGGCCGAAGTCTTCCAGCGAGTCATTCAAAATTAGTGTTTACGTATGGCCGAGTTACGACGTAGTTGCAGCCAATATTTGAAAGGCGTTATCTTTAAAAAATAAATGTCATGAATGGCTCTATACAAAAATAATAAAGATTTCCCAATCAATTAGAATTTTCGTTGTTTTGTTTCAATTTAAAAACCGGTTCCTCTTAATTAATCACCTTTTAATAACAGCAAATGTGTACCTATATTTTGTTGTTGTATTTTATTGACATGTTAAATTGCAAAGCCAATGATGTCAAACTGTATGCACCTAATTGTGAACTGCCCTATTTACTTTTGTAATTTATCATTTTTTCCTCACTGTTCCAGTTACATCAAACTGTTCGCACTGTAAGCTACAGTTGTTATCAAAATAAAAAAACTTCTTCACTTCACTCGCATTCCAAAATGAAAGTCAATACTTGACACTTGACTTCAATGACAACTTGTTAGTGCCATTCCATTTCAGTGCATTGTCATGGCTTTTCGTAAATGCTGTGATTCGCTGTATCAAATGTTTCATCTTGGTTACATGCATACCCATTTTTACACTTACTTATACGAGTATGTATGCTTAGGCAAATATATACATATAATTGGAAAGGGAAATCCTCAAGCTGATGCCAGTATTGAGTTACGAATACTTAACCCAAGCTCATTAAAGTGAATGGAGGGAAAATATTCAAATACCGAAAGGTGGCTTACACACACTTACGTATACGCATTGTACAGAAAAACAAGTAAAAACACTCTTCTTCTTCCTATTTTTTTGACAGGTACCCTAGGAGTGAGTTTGGCAGACGCTTAAGTGCCTTTTTTTCTGGGATGACGTCCGTGAAGAGGAAACTCTCATGAGTATTTCCATACCGGCTATAGCCGGCAATATGCACGACTTGTGGCCTTACAGCCACACCTACGTACTAAACACCTCTCCTCAATCTCTCCACTCGCCGCGCGGAACTGCCAAAAAAGTATTACCTCACGGGACTGGTTAGATCATAGACTGTATACGCACAGATTCGCTCCAGTTATCAGTTATTTCAGCATGAAATCTATAATATTTTCTCCATTTATTGGAATTAGAATTTTCATGGCAACATAAAAAGCAATAGGATATCGGCAAAAAAGAAAAGAAATGCCAATGAATATATTTGACTTGAATAATTTTAAATATATAAAAAATATTTTTAATATATTTCTTAGCTATAATAATGCTTTTTTATTGTGAAATATCTAAATTTTTACAATAATTTTCAAACTTTTTGATACGATTTTCTATACAATTTAATCATTTTTTATGCAACCATGTTGCACAAAAGAGCGTTTTGGAATCAGGCGATCTCAGCTGTGAGCATTTTTTTGACGACCAATTGAGAGCGTTTTTATTTATGGATCTGTAATAAGAAAAAGAAACATCGTGAATATGTGGCTGCTGAAAAGAAGGTGACTAAACAGTTCTTTATTGACTTCATGGTCCGGCGGCGGAAACGCATTTCCCGTGTGCGACCCGAACTCGCCGCGAACGGCTGAACCTTTGAAAAACGTTAAGTTTACCGCTCTGCTTCGCTGCTCAAATCGAATGACTCTTTATTTCCGTATTCGAGTATTGTTCAACGGCATTTTTCTTCACCGAACGGTACTCACAAGCACAAATGATTCTTATTGGCTAAGAGGCTACATATAAATATGCCTTAAGGTCTAACTACAATAAGTCTTACATTAAAATTTTAAAAATTAATTCTTAAGGTTTAGTTATAGGCATGTAAGTGGCTGCCTGACTCTCACACCTTGCACCACGACAATGCATCGACACATTCCTCGTTCACTGTGCATGCGTTTTTGGCGAAACAAGTATTCCAACACTGCCGCACCCACCCAAAGGAACCGACATAGCTCCTCTACAGGAGGTCAAGCAAGCTGTAATCGCGATGATGAAAGGATCTTTGGATGTTTACCAAGAGTGCTGCCAACAGTGGTCGAAATTCATATATGACAATGAAGAATCTATGTAGTTGGGTTCAATGTTTTGTCAGATTGATAGTTAGTTGATAGAGTCCTCTTTCGACGAACAAAACTAACGCCACAAGGCTCTCATCATGCCCGTCCTACGTATGGCGCAGAAGCGTGGACGATGACAACATCCGATGAAGCGAAGCTTGGGTGTTTGAGAAAAGATTCTGCAGAAGATTTTGGGCCGTTGGCAACGGCGAATATCGTAGGCGATGGAACGTTATAGCTTTATGACGACATAGACATAGAGCAACGAATAAAGATCCAGTGGCTACGCTGGCTGGGTCATGTCGTCCGAATGGACACAAACGCTACGGCTCTGAAAGTATTCGATGCGGTACCAGCTGGTGGTAGCAAAGGAAGAGGAGGGCCTCCTCTGCGTTGGAAAGATCAGATGGAGAAGGACTTGGCTTCACTTGGTGTGTCCAACTGGCGCGTAAGCGGTTATCGCGCCATTTCGTGGTGTTATCCCCTAGTTTTATGTCACCTCCGATCAGTAACTGATTTTTATGACAGAAATCGATTCGAAGTTTCACCTTTGTTTGCTGAGTTGCAACGATTATTGGATTTTATGTAACATTTTGATATTTTATGTAACGACTGCAACATATTTGTGTACCATAAGTGCATTGAACTACGGCGTTGACCATATCAGTTTGTGTGCATCGATTTATCATAAGTTTTCTTTCCTTGAGCGATTACTCATTAGTGATGAATTCGAAAAATTTTAAATTTACTCACCTGCTCATGAATATAAATAGTAGGAAAAATAAAAACACATCTAATGACTTTTCTTTTTACGCCCATTCATTGCCAGAAACCACAAGAAAATAGCAACAACTGCACATAAAACAAAAAGTCATAATAACAAACGCTGCCAAAATGCCGTGGTTTTGAGTACTTAAAATTGTTTGTTTTTCAACATTTTCATTGCGTTGGCCGCGTTGACCCAGTTAATGTGTGTTAATGCATAACAAAAATATATATCAACACTTCAGTAGAAGCTATCAGAAATGTACGAGTACTTATGTATACACAACAACAACCCATAGGCCGAAGATTAACTGCCTCCATTGAAGAACGAGTAGCAGCTAGTAAAGTACTTTTGGACTCACATTTGTGCTGATAGACACACACACATACACATACAAGTGTACATGGCCAACACTCTACGACCAGCTGTTTGAAGTTGGGGGCAGAAATGGCGCCACTGACCCACTGTACTACAGTGTGTACGTGCTAATGATCGTTGGCATATTAGGCCAGGTGATGAAAAACGAAAAAAAATTAAAAAAAACAAAAAACAAATGCGAATAAAATTAATCGCCTGAAACAATAACAACATTTGGATGCTTTATAAACGGAGCAATAATAATTTTGTGTGAGACAAATGCCAAGCAGCAAATTATTCATTTCAACGTAATGAAGTCGTGTGTGAAAAAATAAACAGCAGAAAGAAAAAAGTAAAATGAAAATAGAGATAAGTTGGTGAAACAAGTGCGAAAATTGGCAAAGCCTTCTTCACTACAACACTTAAGTGGGTTTATGGCTCCCAATTGCTACCGAAATGCTAGGCTTTAATGGTGTTTTCGACTTGTTGCTACTTCAACACTGTTTGGTTCAATTTTACGTTTTAATATAGGCTGTCCAAGAAATACTTTGTATGAAATCTGAAGAAAGAAACGCAAAGTGTACACAGCCTAAGAGTTCTGCTGCTTTGTTACAACGAAGTGGATAACCACTTGCCACCACTATGGAGCATGCACTGATTCGACGCACGCCACTCCAACTTGACGAAGGGGAGGCGATACTTAAGTAACCGAAACCCAAAGGGACAGTCAATAAATGAACAACTGAAATCATGGCGGCCGCTCTAGAAAAATAACTTCATAACTTCCAGGCTCTGTAGGGTGGAAGAAGAAATCGCCAAACATATGTATGTTGGCATCGTGCCCAAGCACTGATACAATCGAGGCAAAAATACCTGAGTAAACCTAATTTTACCAGGGGAAGAAGTAACACTTAATAAAATAGGACAAACATTAAAAATGATTGAAGAAGTTGGGTTCAGAGAAATACATACTATGAATCCATGAAGTGGGCACAATAGATCCTTGAGATGGGTGTGCCCTCATGTCGTCATAATAATAATAATGTAGTCGCTTGTATGGCTATTTGAGCTATGCAATAAGTTAAAAACTGATATCGCAATGACTTTATTTCATTCTCTTCACTTTTGGTTCTTAATCATCATAAAAAGTCGGATATTCCGCCTATCTGTAACGGTTTCATTTTTGTTTTCATTGCTAATTTGGCTTTTACTTTCATTGTGTTGCGTGTTGTTGTCATTATCTCTGTTACTTGTCACAATAGTAGTTGCGGTTTTTTTAATCATTTGTTTTGGCTCCATCTCTGTTGTTCATTCAATGCAGAGTAACTGCGATTGCGCAAATGGCACTTAATTTGTATTTACAAAGCGTTTTCTTCGCAAATTATATGAAGAAATAGCGTTATGTGCGTGCACTGGTGTGCGATGTGCATTGATAATAAATAAAAAAGGTTAGAAAAGATGAAAGAGACAAATAACGGTGAATTGCAAATGTTGGTAGGAGAGGCATAGAAAGAGAAACAAGGAGAAAATATAGAGTGAAAGAAATAAAAAGCAAAGAAGTGGACGATGGGCGTGCGGAAACTCCAGAATTACACAATGTTTACAACAATACGAATGCAAATAAGGAGATACCGATTGCAGATACAAATACAATAATTTAGTGGGCTATTGCCAAATTTCAGCTGAAGTAAGAAAGGAGGAAAAATGGCAGACTTTGACAATCAGACGTACAGACATGACTCAACCGACACATCATTCTGAACATTTTGGTATATACAGTCAGCGGTCGTCGCATCCAATTGGGTTGGTGCGTTGGAGGCCAGAGAGAACATAGGTTCGAATATCGGTGAAAGACCGAAATGAGAAAAAAATGTTGTCTAATAGCGGACACCCCTCGGCAGGCAAAGGCAAACCTCCGAGTGTCTTTCTGCCATGAAGAAGCTCCTCATAAAACGATATCTGCCGTTCGAAGTCGGCTTGAAACTGTAGGTCGCTCCATTTGTGGAGGTGTTTTTTAATAGGTGCGCTTCAACTTTTTTCCAATAGGGAGGGCGAACGACGCAATATTTTTTATTTTTCGCTTGTCATTTGTAAACTTCATTAGTATACATTTTATCATGGAACGCTACACACTTGAGCAACGATTGCAAATCGTGCAAATTTTTTATGAAAATAATCGTCCAGAAAAAAATAATGATCCAGATTTTTTCCAAAAATCATCTTCAGTGATGAAGCTCACTTTTGGCTCAATGGCTTTGTCAACAAGCAAAATATGCGTTACTGGGCAGAAAGCAATCCACACGTGATTCATGAGGCACCGTTGCATCCCGAAAAAATCACTGTTTGGTGCGGTTTACATGCCGGCGGCGTAATTGGCCCATATTTTTTCGTTGACGAGAACGATCGCCACGTTACTGTGAATGGAAATCGATACCGCGACATGATAAACGATTATTTTTGGCCGCAATTGAATGGTATGGACTTAAACGACATGTGGTTTCAACAGGACGGGGCCACAAGCCACACAGCACACGCTACAATTGATTTGTTGAAGAGTAAGTTCGATGAGCGCATTATTTCCAGAAATGGACCGGTCGAATGGCCGCCGCGCTCGTGTGATTTGACGCCTCTAGACTATTTTCTTTGGGGTTATGTGAAGTCATTGGTCTACAGTAACAAGCCGGCGACGATTTGTGAGCTCAGAGCCAATATTGAACGCGAAATTGCTGGAATTTCGGCCGATTTATGCAAAAGAGTGGTCGAAAATTGGGTTCAACGATTGGACTTCGTAAAACGTGCACGCGGTGGTCATGCAAAAGAAATCGAATTTCATACTTAAATGTATATGTTCAAACTCGATAATAAAAAAAAATTAGTTAAAAAAGTCAAACCGTTTGTGTTTTATTAAAAAAAAAAAGTTGAAACGCTCTTACTGAAAAACGCTTTATATATTTAGTCAGCGTTTCAGTTTAGACTGTTTATTTATTTACTGTATAATATCAATTAGTTTTTTATAAAAATATATTTCGCACATTGTATAAAATTTTTAAAAACTCGGTAAACAGAATGTTTAGAAAAATTTCGGATATACAGTTTTATAGATCATTGAATTTCGGTATAATAAAGTGCAAATTTCAATTAGATAAAAAATAACACTGATTTTTCAGGTTTTTTTTCGGAGGCGGGCTTGTGCATTTTCTCCATTTAACACCTACTCCACATTTTTTTATATGGAAGAAAACGCCCAACAACACCATCAGTAGAAAAAATTGCCGTCGCATATGTACATACATATGTCTATATCCATCTCGATTCCTGTATGCTGTTACATATAAACGTCGTGTGAGCAAAATTTTAATACTCTTGAGCACAAATGCGTGGGTATAAAAATAATCTGCAAGAAGAGTTCCGCATTTGCCAAGAATATACACCAAACGCAATGTTTTGGCAACTTAAAAAGAATATCTTGCGTTGGCTAAAATACATTGGAGAACAAGGAAATGTCGAAACAAAGCCAAGCTGCGTCGTCAGTGGCCCAACAAGGTCAGGCGGACAGTGGGATGCTGGAGATATTTTTTCCTTTACTTTGAAAACGATAAAACGCTTATCGTCGGTTATTATGCTAGTTGTTTCGATTTCGATTCGAAATAATTATCTATTCGATGAATGAATGAGACCACTTGGAAAGGAGAAAAACGCGCTCATCCACCCTGACGCAAAAGACCGCAGTCCGCTTATGTCAAAATTGCATGAATTACGTAACGAATGCTTCCTTCTTGCGACTATTCCCTATTTTCAAGTATCAAGAAATGGTTTCACGGTAAAATATTTCGCTCAAATGAAGAGCTATGAAAAAAGAAATCCAAAAATTTAGGGTGACGGGAAATCGTGCTATGTCGAAGAGTTCAACAAATTGGAGGAGAAGCTAGTCGAATTATGTACATCAATGCATAGAGTGCCCCTTATTTCTACTTTACATACGTATTGACCCACTCTCGCATTTATTTGCATATTCTTCTTAATAATACTTTGACGGATGGGCAAAAATGGTACTTGATCCCATAAAAATAATTTAATTTCTAATATATGCATGTCTATACAAATAAAATTTCAAGTATTTTGTGGGACAAAGGACATTGCGTTTTTGTTTTAATTTCCTACTTTCTCTGACATATCTGGCATAACCTTTATTCTGCTCATGCTTGTTCATACTCTAAGATAGTTCAGAATTAAGGGGCGTCTAGAATTTTCAAAAAACCATTTTTTTTTATATTTTGAAAGTAGGTATAAGCTTTTAAAAATATGCTTTCAAATTTTTGGAAGGATACTCGCAGCATTTGCGATTCTACAGCCGTTTTAGTAGGTAGAGTCAGATTCGACACGCGGCGGCATCAACGGGTTGGTGGATAGTGACCAGCTGACCCACTTCCATCGGAAAACGCGTAATCAAGTGATCAAAAAAGCAACCGTAAGTCTTCAACCCGTCGGAGAAAATAGAAATAAATTTAATTATTTTGCCGCCGTAAAATTAGCCGGCGGCAAGAAATCCGTCCCGGCCGCAATTCTGTGCAATTTCTGGTATCCGTCAACCCCGTACCCGCTGTGCGCTGCAATTCTGTTCAAGGTGTCTTTAAGACTGAACTGATGGCAATAATAAAAGCCGTGACCTAGTACAGTGTAGCGCGATACCTGGAGATGATATCTGCTTATACATTTTCGTTGATAGCCAGGCGGCGATAAAATCAGGCACAAAACAGTTGACAACATCCCAGGTAGCCATGAAATGCCGTGCATCTCTTGACGAAATGACTGAGTCATTTCACCTAAAGGTAACATTAGTTCCTGGCCATTACGTCATTGAGGGGGACTGCAGGGTTGATGAACTAGCAAGACTTGGCACCAAGTTGACTGATGAATAGGCATGTCCTTACTTTGACTTGTGAGCTACTTGGCAGACAATGGCAAACCTCCAAGTGTATTTCTGCCAAGAAAAACCTCCTCATAAAAAAATATCTGCCGTTCGGAGTCGGCTTGAAACTGTAGGTCCCTCCATTATATATATATAATTGGCGCGTACACCCTTTTTGGGTGTTTGTCCGAGCTCCTTCTCCTATCTGTGGTGTGCGTCTTGATGTTGTTCCACAAATGGAGGGACCTACAGTTTCAAGCTGACTCCGAATGACAGATATTTTTTTATGAGGAGGTTTTTCATGGCAGGAATACACTCGGAGGTTTGTCATTGCCTGCCGAGGGGCGACCGCTATTAGAAAAATGTTTTTTTTTTATTTTTGGTGTTTCACCGAGATTCGAACCAACGTTCTCTCTTTGAATTCCGAATGGTAATTACGCACCAACCCATTCGGCTACGGCGGCCGCCAAGCTACTTATCTTTGAGAAAATTGTAAGAGCAGCGAATGAAAGATGGCGTAATGAACCCACCTGCAGAATTGCCTACTAAACGCACAGAATCTCTGCTAAGCCAAAATAAGCATAGTCTTAACACACTGATTTCTGTTATAATGGGGCTTTGCCTAATAGGCAGACATGCCCAGGGGATAGGTGTGCAGGCATATGACTTCCGCCGAAGCTGTCTAAATGAGAAAAGGGAAGGGCGAACTCACACCTTCTGTGCCATTTTCCTGCTGTAGACAGACGTGGATTCACCATTTTAGGTAGACAATTTTTTAAAGAGTTGGAAGATCTCAGTACTGTGGAAATCAGGGATCTTCTAAAATTTTTATAAAGTTCACACTGGTTTTTGGAGAGATAAGTAAAAGTCCCCCATGCGGCATCACAATGAGCTATCACCCCGAGTGTATTCCATAGTAGACAACCACTACAACCTAATCTAACCTATCTGGCATTTGCAACTTACAACAATAAAATGTACATATATACGAGTATTTCTCATCAAAGTTTTGCAAATGCTTAAGGCGGGTATTCTGTGCTTAATCGTGAATTACCCTATTGTGCCCGACTTTAAGTACAGTCGTTAACGTCACTTACACGACTGCGACGGTGGCTGAGATGTAATTTACGTAAATAATAAAGTTTATTATATTTACAAAAAATTAACTAAAATTGTTAATTATAAGTTTTAATTAACATTTGCTTATAATATCTCCAGAAAGATGATTATGTTTCTAAAATATAGTATAAAAAAAAGAAAAAAACGTATAATAATAATAATTACTGTTTATGTTTGCTTTTAAATTTGATTCATTTTTAATTCTTCATTATGTTTATGAACCAGGGTCAAATAGTTTTTAAATGCTATGCGCTTATATACCACAATATATTATGCGATTAACATTGTAACTTTGGCTTTCTGTTGTTTAGATGGATGTTCATATTTTATGTACTTTAATTAGGGTTTTTGCTTCAGTAGCTTAAATGAATTTGTATTTAGTGCAACTCCAATGTTTGTTTTTGTTTTTTGCTTAATCATCTCATATAAGTGTAGGTTCATTGTTATTTTATTCATTTATTTGTATCTTTTCGGTAAACAAATAGGAAACCTTCATTGCATTTTAAATGGCGCTTTGTGGCTGCGTGCGCTTGATTTGTATACCTTCATTAAAAAAAGGTGTATGTGTTAACTCTGCAATCATTTTGGAATATATGTATGCAGATATGCACGTAGAGGGAGAAACAAAAACAAAAGTATTCGGAAGATAATTAACACCGTGGAACGAAAGCCAATTATTTTCAAAGCAACAATTTTCTGGCAAGAGCTTTGGGTAAAGTGAGCCAAGGAAAAATATCTGTGATGCTCCGTTTTTTATTATTAAAGTTTACCTAAAATTTGTTTACGGTGACTAAAGTTTAACCGTTCTTAGAAGAAAGGACATACGAAATCATAAGATATAACTGAGGTATAAAATACGTTACTTACTTATGTGGCGCTACAACCGGCTGTCGGTTTTGGCCGAGTCCAAAAGGGCGTGCCAGCTGTTTCTGTCCTGCGCTCGTTGGTACCAGTTGGAAATCTCGAGTGAAGATAGGTCCTGCAGCTCTTGGCTTTTCCAACGGAGATGTGGTCTTCCCCTTCAACGCCTTCCTTTTTGGGGTTCCGTGTCGTAAATTCGCCTTGCTGGAGCGTCTTCTTTCATACGCTTACCTATGTCCATGCCCGTATATAGCTCATAGAACTCGCTGTTCCACCGTACGAGGTACTTCTCACTAACGCGGAGGTGACCAAAGATCTTATGTAGAATTTTTCTATCGAAGGCACCGAACACTTTTTCATCCGCTGTTGACATCGTCCATGCGCCTGCGCCATATACCATATTAGGACGGGAATGATGAGTGTTTTGTAGAGTGCCAGTTTAGTCCTTTGAGAGAGAACTCTACTTCTCATTTGCATACTAAGCCCAAAGTAACACCTGTTGGCAAGAGTTATTCTCCGTTTGATCTCCAGGCTGACATCATTTTTGTTATTAATACTGGTCCCAAGGTAGACAAAGCCCTTCACAACTTCGAATTGTTGGTTTTCAACACTGCAGCAGGTACTTGGTTTTACCCTCATTCACCGCAAGACCCTCATTGCTCGCCTCTCTCTTTAAACTGGAGTATACTGTTAGACAATTTAATTTGGAGCAATGTGAAGTGTAATTTATGTCCCTTTCAGGGTAAAAGAGAAAAAAAACCTACAACAGATGTATAATATGAAACTTAAAGTAGAATATAAGAATCTGTACAATAACATTTCGGGACTTATATACACAGCCTTGGCCAAAGTTTTAGTTACCCCATTAATTACTGAATTTTTCGTTTTAAAAAGAGAAGTAATGATATTTTTTTAATAAATCAGTACAAATAAAAGGTTAGATAAAGGCATCCTTGAGTGCTACTGAGAGTGAGGAATTCTACTTTTTTGTATCTTATATCTGTAACAATTTTCGTTTGATTTGTCAAAAAAATAAATAATCAAATTTAATTTTAATAACTCACATTGCCCTTCACAGTAATAAGTTCTTCGCAAATTGGCTTAAAAGTGGGTAATCGTATAAATAAATGATGAAAAGGCAAAAACACGACAATAAAAGAGATATTCATTAAAAAACTGTTTGTATCATTCATCATTGCCGTTGGAGCACAAAGTGAGAAAAACATATAAATTTATGTAGCCGCAATTAAAGCAATTGGTAACTTGGGAGTAGGTGAATCCATGTGAATATATGCGGAGCAATTTGAATGCTTGCTTATGTACATATTTACGAGTCAAGAAATCTGTGCACCAATCACACTTTGAAGGGAAGTCCAATTAACGGCTTATAGTCATTGGAAAATGTATTCATGTAGCCTAAAATGGTTTTAGTTACATACATACTGATTGCCATTGGCCATATCATACATGCATACATACATACATACTTACTTACTTACGAACTTGCATGATCAGAGTTGTGCATAAATGTGCATAAACGCAAAATACAGTGAAAACTCGATAATCTTAGAGACTTACTAAATTTTGCAAATTATTGTAATTTTCAATTAAAAAAGATTACAGATTATCAGGTGTAAAAAAAAGAAAAAACGAGTTAACCCTTTGATGACCCGTTTTCCCTAGAGGCAACAGTTCTGAAATATATATTTACTCCTTCCGCACCATAGTGAAGTATAGGGCCGCCAGTACTGAAATGCGGTGCCGTTAGTTTTAGTTTATTTCTTTGATGGCGAGGTTTTTAACCAAACGCTGAATTCATTTATTTTATGAAATATGCGTTTATAAATAATTTCATTGTTGCTCAAAATCGAAGTAAGAGGGGTTCAAAATAATCTATTGAGGGACACGTAGGCTTCAATCAAAGTTGGAAAAAAAGAAAAATGTATATTAAAATAGTTTTGTGTTTGACAATTAACTAATCTTGTCAAAGTGAAACGCCCGTTACTCTTTTTGAACTTTGGTATGAACTAAAGCACGTACACTCTGTTTAACAAGAAAGGAAGTCAAGGTTTTGATAGCAAAAAAGGAGTATTTCCATCTCACGATAATTCCATCGGTAGGGCATGGCTCTATTACCAATACATGCATACAGGGTGGGCCATATAGCGTTGGCTTTTTGAACCACCTATTTTTTTGAGGATGGTAACACAAATGACATGTCAAATGTGTTCATAATTTACTTAAAGGTTTGACATTTACGAAATGGGAAGCTATACGCTTGAACGAAATTGGGAAATATTGAAAACCTATTTCCAAAGCGGTGAGTCTTCTTCTTCTTTTCTGATTTTCACATCGGTGGCTACGTCAATAAGCAAAATTGTCGGATTTGGGGCTCAGAAAATCCACACGTTACTGTAGAGAAGTAAATGCATCCAAAATGAGTCACTGTTTAGGGGCGGTTTTTGGTCTGGCGGCATCATCGGGCCATTTTTTTTCGAAAATGAGCGAGGAGCCGCGGTTACAGTAAATGGCGAGCGTTACCGTGACATGCTCAACGAGTTGTTTCCAAAAATTGAAGAGGATGACATGGACGACATTTGGTTTCAACAGGACGGTGCAACTTATCACACTGCCAAAGTTACACTCGAACTTTTGGCTACCGTTTTTGAAAACCGAATACTCAGCCGATATCAATTGGCTGCCTCGGAGCTGTGATTTAAGCCCGTTGGACTACTTTTGTGGGGAGCCGTTATATATGTATACTATGCGAACCATCCAGAGACGATTGATGCTTTAAAACACGAAATCGAAGTTGTCATTCATGAAATTGGAGCCCAAACAATCGAAAATGTGCTTAAAAATTGGGTTGATCGAATGGCCTACTGTAAAGCCAGTCGTGGCATTCATTTGACCGATATTATTTTTTATTCATAAATACCAATGTTCAATCTTCAAAATAAAAAAAAAGTTTGGAAAAATATTAATTAGTTTTTTTTTATAGCCGATTCAAAAAGCAAATTTTACATGGCCCACCCTATACATATGCATATATAGGTATATTTAATTTTCACTCAATCATGAACGAATATAAGATTGGGTAGATTGGAATATATGAGCATGCTGAAAAGATTTGTACAGGTGTGGCCAATATCAGACCATTAACCGACTCTCAGCGCATTTGTCAAAATCAACTTATAGGCTAACGAAACAAAAAATGTGTTACAAAAAAACTGAGATTGTGTTGGTGCGTCTCCTTATAATGCTCCGTTACCGTCTGAACAACGACTGATTGGACGAGTGTGTGAATGCGTGTGAAACGAGCGACCAGAAATCGGTTGGAAGACAAAAGTAATGAAATGAACAAACATAATTTTTAATCTTTTATATCTTGTAAAATATCACAATTAAATAGATCACAATTCAATTATCTTCTTCTGTTGACATGGGAAGTTGAAAGCTTACGAGTTCGGCATATGCAAAGCATACCACCGTGGATCGAAACATTGTCATCATGTCATCAATTAGGACTTCCAAATCGCGATGAGAACCCGATTGATGCGTTCGACTGCAATGAAAAAACCGCTCAGCAAAGGGAAGTCTGCTCATAATTTGAATCAGCTAATTCTGCCATATTCCCTGAGAGCTGGATAGCGGTACGCATTCTCTCTTCACCGTGCTCTACACACAAGAAAATCTTGTCGAATGTATGCCGCGAAGATAACAGAACATTCCCTATGCTGTAAACAAAGTTGACAAAAATATCTTTATAGCTCTCGAAAACCCCTTAAATACTTTCTTGCTGAAAATTTTGTCAATATTTTCAAAGATCCGTGCTTTGTCAAGACTCATGTATATTTTTCGTCTTATCTCGCGAGATCCCACTGTAATTTGTGATTATTTGAAAATAAATTTGCAATTAGTTCACCTCATTTATGGTTCGCACAAAGCAATGCACTCATTCACATCTTCGCTGGTTAGCTTTAATCAGTATATTCATCAAATTCCACAATAAATAGACATGATTAAGTTATGGGCACGCGCGCCTGCGCATTGAAGTGAGATGAAAGCAGTCTTTTTACGCATTGAATTTATATGAGTATCATTATTGTTGTTTTTTTTTCGTTTTGTAATTCTGCAAAATCGGTTTATGTAATTGATTAATGTGTTAATTAAGTGCCCGGAATTTATTTCCTTATATGCGTATTTTATATTAAACGTTAGTTATTTAGTTGTAAAACATAAAGAAAGCTGGAGCATGAATTGGGAAGCGTAAATAGAAACACAACGGTAATAGTGTGTTGTGGCAGAAGTACTTACTTTTATTTTTATTCAATTCAAAGTAAAAAATGTGTGAAAATAATACAAAATTAAGAATCAATTTACTTTTGCTCGACATGACCACCTTTTGCCTTGACTATGGCCTTCAGACGGTCCAGAAACGAATCGCAAGCTGCCCGAATGTGATTTGCAGGTAATTTGGCCGACTCGCGGACAATGGCTTTTTTCAGCGCCTTGAGACGGGTGAATCTTTTAGTTCGGATCTTGCTCTCGAAAATGACGCAAAGAAAATAATCCATCGGATTCGCGTCTGTTCAATTGGAGAGCTATTGTATTGACATTATGAAGCTCGGAACGTTGTTTTTTAGCCATTCTTTACTTGAGCTTTGAGAGACGATACCGAGTCCTGTTGAAACATCCATGATGTGCCACCGAAGTATTTGTCTGCCCACGGCTTCAAAGCAACCTCCAGAATACTTTCCTGATAATATTTCGTATTTATTTCGACCAGGCTCGAAGAACACGATTGGAGAGCTCCCATCTGCGGTTACAGCGGCCCAAACCATTACCTGTGCTGTCGGCGGGTGCTGCCTTCTGGTGGCCAATCGATGACTCAAATTCTCGTACGTACGGTCGATCAAATAAACCCTATCGTTTTGGGAGTTTACAATTGAAATTTGAAAAATTGTCTCGTCAGAAAACACAATTTTCGGAAATTGACCGCTTTCGGCCAAGCGAAGCAACTCCTTCGCTGTCTCAAATCGGACTTGTTGTTGTTTTGGTGTGAGATCATGTGCCTTTTGGATCTTGTAAGGCTTGATTTTGGGATCATTTTTCAGTATGCGGCGGATGCTAGGATGAGATATTTTCAGTTCATTCGCCATTTGATTGGCACTTAATCGTGGATTTCGCTCAAGTCACTTCTTCACTTGTTGAACCATTTCACGTGACGTTGCAGTCTTTTGATGACCACATCCATAATGTTTCGGGACGGGATGCTACCAGAGTCATTGTAACGAGTAATGGTGCGAAGTTGGTTACATTTCGAGTGTCGGACGCTGTAATGATCATATTCGTAAAATAAAGGGCTTTTCAAAGGTGACGCCTAGATTTCAGTAGTGACAAATTACTAGAACGTACCTTTTTGACGTCGTCTTTGATATTTGTCAGGTAGAGAGATGCACAATTTTACACACTAGAACAACGCGTTGAAATTATTGAAACTCATTAAGAAAATGGTCGATCTTTAAGAAGAATATATCGCGAAATTCGCGATTTTTTTTTGGTGCAAATAATTTCCCATTTTCTTTCCCATGTCAAAGATTTTATTTTGCATTGTTTTTTATTGCCGATATTCTATTGTTTTAAATGGTACCATACAAATTCTAATTTGACATAGCAATCCCTCCAATACGCTCAATCAAAAAAACCAAGCTAGGGGCCTGTCAAAGAAACAGGAAATAGAAGAATGTCCTTACTTGCAATTACGTACAAAGGTGGCAACCAAGGCGCATTCATTAAAGGTGGTAGCACTAGACCAACAACAATGTTTTGTACGTTTGGTTGTCACGGCAAAGTATTGGAAAAGTAGAAAACAAAAAATGAATTCGCCTTGATTCATTCTGGGCTGACAGCCACATGGACACGGCAGAAAAAAAACAGATCAGCTGATTTACCAACACCACCTTTAATAGATGCGCCTTGTTTCAAACTACAAATTTGATTATAAGTAATACGTTTTATAATTCAATTTGGACTGACATGCAGCTGTCCTACTGATTTAACCTTTAATATATTCGCCTTGGCGGCAACAGTTTGTCTTAACGAATGAAGTGAGCATTTGTGAAATCAATAAGAAGGTAAAAAAAAATCTCGAGTCTTAGATTTGAAATTGTAAATTGAAGTTTTTGACGAAGCCGAAGTTCAAAAACATCACATCTAATATATTTATGTTCTAAATTTCTTGTTAATTAATAAAAATAGTGTAATATTCCTTAGGAGATTTCCGTAAAAAAATTCAACGAGGTATTAGTAGACGGAATTGTTTTTTTTTTCGTTTTTTGTTTTTGAAATTATAAAAAAGTGTAAGTATAAAAGATTTTTCTCATTATTTATTTATAAACTATCAAATTTTTCTGTGCGCTAGAAGACAGTTCAAAGCACAACGTTGTTGGTAATGACCGAAAAAAGGTAAAATTTAAATTGCAAATTAAATTAAATGAATCATTCCTTCTTTTCACTGATAAACCTTTACTTATAATGCATCAGGCATGGTGGTGGGACGAATTGCTACCCAATAATCCGATATTGCTTTATGCCTGTTTTACTTCCCAAGACTAATGCTGCAAACAGTGACCAACGTATCGTAGTCCGTTAGCGCAGTCCTCTAGAGAGCACAAAATTGAGCAAAACTCATCCCGTTGAGACCAACTGGGTTCTTTTAGTTACATATTTACACAATACATCGGTTTGTGTGTGTCTGTGTTTGGTGTATCTACACAATATTGTCATTGATATTTTTGCTTTAAACACTTTTTCACACATCCGAGTTATCAGTTACAATTTTTCCTTGTTTAATAAATCAAAGCCAAAAACCAACAAATGCAAATAGTTCGTTTATCTATAATTAACATTATTCAACTTTGTTTTAAGTAAGTTTAACAAAAATTAAAATGTTTCCAATTTTATTTTGTAAATGATTTCGAAATGTACTCTTTAGCAACACTGTGTGATGAGAGAGTAATCCTGAGAGGAATTTTCAAAAATCCTGCCATAAAATCTACGATACTACGATACGGAAGGGAAGTAATTTTTCATTTACATGGGGTTCTCATTAGTTTGATCGTAACAGCTGACAGGGGACTGCGTTTACGTCGGTGACTGTTTGCAGCATAAGTCACACTTCAAGCGAACTAATCATAGTGGCGTACAGGCAGTCAAGAATACTGTAATCGCGATACTGGCGCGTTGACTTCGGATGAGTATTAAAGGTGCTATCAATCATAGGATTAACATTGGATAGCTAGAGGGAGACTATTGTGAAGGCAAACTTTTTGATTTTTTTAAATTTTGCTAGTTTTGCTTCGACGGTTGAGACATCGCGGCCAATTACAACCAGAAGAAACGCACGTATGCTCAATCCAACCCATCTCTGCACTTAGTTTAATAAGGGAACTGGGTCTGGATGAGGTACTGTGATGAGTAGAGGGCACAAAAGACCATGAGGTTAAGTGCAAACCCCAAATCAATCTATGTCTATCCTTCAAGGTACACAAAGTAAGGCAATAAATAATGAAAATTCTGCAGCTTTCATATGTTTTTAACTATTTTGAGAAATATTTCTACGCAACATTTTATGATTCCACCGATGAGTTGCTGGTTTGGTGAGAGTTTGAAAAGGATGGGGGGTTTGGATGTTCGTTATGGTAATCACGTAACAGTTTGTGCATTTAGTAAGTCGCTAAATAATAAAAGCAAAAACAATGAAAGCGGCAACTACTATTACTAGACGATGAATGGACAAACGCCTCAGACGATGTGAAACTGGTTTTCGGTCAATCGGCAGTTTCAGTAACAACAATAACAACGTAAACATCCCAATACAATATCACAATAGCGCAACAAATGCTTATGTTGCAGTTGCAGTTGCAATTACCTTTGGCAATAACTTACAAAAACAACAAGGATCTTCTTTACTTTACGTAAGAGACGACGGACAACAAATAGCAACAGGCGCGTGGTCACATATATACATACATACATACATACACACATGCATATAATGTAAATATGTGTTTAGATAAACACCAGAAGGCAACTGATGTACGAACGAACTGCATCCAAATATTCATAGGAAAGGAAATGAAATCTTCATTCAGCTGCGAGTAACGTACGAGTGCATGCCTAGTGAATGGCTACCTGGTAGGCAGACAGCTGCTTGCGAGTGGAGGTGGCTTTTTTAACGACTACACGCGAGCCTCTCTGTTAGCATGTGAACCCCAACACATATTGAGGGAAATGCAAAATTGGAAATGTAGGAAAAAGCTTGGGAAAACGAAGTTGTTGCAGTGGCGTATGCATCTGCAAAGGTAGGTAGAAGAGTTTCAAGTTTTAAACAAATATTTGTTACATGTATGTACTCGTATGTAGATAGATGAAAATGAAGCGAAAGTTTCTATATACCACACGAAAATTTTGGGATGCAATGGCATGACAAATAACAACTATGGTACCTGAAAAAGCATGCAGAAGAGCAGTCGAGTTTATAGACTGCCCTGATGTGTACAGCTTTAAGCGACATCTATGGTCACTGAGTCCCATAAGACTTTTACTTTCAATTTGAGTTTGTGAACAATACAGTAATTTCTTACGGTATATCCGATTCTTTAACGGCACTGTCTAGGTAAGTAGTTAGGTGAAATGGTTTAAGTACTAGTCTGGCACTCCCCAAGTAGCACTGAAACGCCGTTTGGATACCATTTTGATACCTCTAACGGGCAGATATCTACTGCCAACCAGAGCTGTTGATAGGATTTAGGTTGGAGCTCTGCCCAAGGTTGTCGAAGAAAGGAACACCCAGTGACCCTAATCGTCAAGCTGCCAAACCCGGGCATTTACAGAGAAACTGCTCAACAGTCTCCAGTTCTGAAAGGTTCCCACAGCTTCTGCAATGGAGGTTAAAGCGCAAACCTAGCTTTTCTGCGTATGTGCCAGTAAGCACAGCTACGAGTTTGGAAATTGAATGGTTTGGAGTCCCCAGAACTTTCTGAGTCCTGCGTCTATTGTACTGGGGTCAAAGACTTATCGAAATAGCACACGAAGAAATGGAACCCCATCTGTTCTGGGATTTTCCGAGAAATAAGTTGTGCAGTTCCCCTTTAACAAAAATCAGGGAGATGCCGATGACCGGGTAGGAGACCTCTTAAACCAATTCAGGGGAACCCTTCTTGGCAGGCTTATTAGCAATTTCATTTCGCTCTATGTTCCTATGTCCTGGAGTCCAGATTAGAGAAATGTTACCTGCACACCCAATATGTAGATTTGATCTCCTTTCAAGAATTTTTCAGTTTGGATTCGCCACATGGCGTTGCCAGTTCCTTGATCACAGCTTGACTATAGGAAACAAATTTAATATCTCCCTCGCTGTTACGTTTCCTAAGCATTCTAGGATCGCAAAGACTTCTGCCTGAAAAAGACTAGCACTGTCTACATTTACCGAAGTCGCTGCCAAAATCGGCATTTTAAGAAGTGAAGCAATGGTTCTCGCCTTCGATCTAGTGCTACTATTTTCAAAACCCTACCAAACATCGTGAAATGAAGACCACAAGTTTCCATTGTTAAGACATCTCCGTTTTGCAGAAAACTTTAGAGCTCCGTTAGTCTAGACTTGATTTACGTAACTTTCAAAATACGCACCTAGACGTTGTTTTAAAATAAAATATATAAAAATTTATATTGTTTCAGGTTTCACTATTTTTATTCAAAATACGGCTCTCAACAATTAAATGTGGACAATGACATTATTTAAATGTCCACTATGAGGCGCGTCTACAGGTAAAATTCGCCAAACAGTCGATTCATAAATGCCTAATTGTTGAGAACGTCGGATATCGATGTTGAAGGTCATTCAGCAACAGAAGTTTTCTCAAAGGAACGTTTAGTTTTTTGTCTGCTAGTCCTTTTTCTATCCCCGACAGAACCAGTTTCTTAAAATATTTTCACCAACCTTTGAGTTGTCGACTCATTCGGACGATTATTTCCACCAAAAAGAGCACGAATTTTGCGATATGTTCTTCTTATAGATCGACAATTTTCATAATAAGTTTCAATAATTTTGTTTCTGTTTACTTGACAATTGCCAAAGATGACATAAAAAAAGGTACCGTCTAGGAATTCACTGCTGACATCTAGGCGTCAATTCTGAAAGACCCTTTACTTATTTTATCAAAAAGAACCGGTGGACTGATTTGCAGCTTCGCCGCTTAAGCCGTTCAATTGATGTCAACTTTTAGTTCAATCTGTCCCACAATGCGGCTACCGTATTTCAGTTTTTAAACTGCATTCAGCCCATCGAGAAACGTTATATGGAGAAGAATAAAAAAAGCATGTTTCGCTGGCTAAAGTACTGCTAGTTTTAACATAGAGAATGGGAATGGTGACTGAAAAAAGAAGTTAAAAACTCATGTAAGTAAAATATTAAATGTGCGTTCATGGAGGCGCATACATGCATACTTAGATTCCTAGGGGATAGCAAGTAATCATCATATGTCGGGTGCCTTTTTAAGATCTTAAGAATTTAAAATAATAATACAGGAAACAAATATATATTTTATATATTGTTAGCATGATTTTTTTCATGGCAATTATTTTTTGAATATGACATCCGGCATATATGCGCCGTGGCCACGAGTTGCATGGTCCATAGCCCCATATTTTGGTGTCAACAAACCTCCCTTAGCCCTAGCTCTTAACTGCTGCACCAGGCAATATCACTACTGAGATGTACCCTCCCAATCATACCAAAAGAGATTTAAAAAACTCACAACCCTTCCCAAGGATAAACTGAGAATGCCCGTGAGCAGGCAGATTGCAAACTGCGAAGTCATCTGCAATGATCGGAATTTGGTCTACGGACTCTTGTCGTTTCTGCAACTAATCTCAGGAGACTCCAATGCACCTTCTACTGGAATGCAGGGCTATAGCGTGGGGAAGGTTGAGACATCTTGGCCAACTGCAGCCAGAAAAGAAAGGCGCATTCGCTCAATCCAACCCAGCTCTATCCTGAGTTTAATAAGGGCACTGGGTCTGGATGAGATACTGTGTTGAGTAGAGGTCATAGAAGACCATGAGATTTGCCCTTCGACCACCTCATAAAGAATTTAATCTAACCGACATGGTCTAATCTTTGACTAATTTTTCCAATAAATATGGCGTCAATGGCGGCTTGAATATTGCAATAACTCGATTGTTAAGCGCACTGTATGGCAAGTTACGCCGTCTTGTTGGAACCAAATATCGTCGATGTTTTGCCAATTGATTTTTGGAAACGAAAAATCACCGTAACGGCATCCTTAATCATTTCGAAAGAAATAAGGGCCGATGATGCCGCCAGTGCTCTATGAACTTCGCGAGCAGAATTTTATTTTAAAAAGAATTACTTAGTGTCAAGGACAGGTGTAATTAATAAAGGAGGCAAAAAATAAAAACAAAATCCCTTTTATTGAACAGAAATTTCAAAACAATTTGCCATTCTCAACTGTCAAACCATAGTTATCGATATCGATAGTTCACATGCAGCTAAAAAAACACCCCACGTGTACAAAAAACTATGCATTTATGATATTTATCAGAGGCATGAAAGCATGAGCATACAGCGCCTTGTCGTCTTATCCCATATGGGTAGCAGGGTTTATGCAATTTCAACGCCAGCGCACGTTGCACAAATACCAGTTTGATAATTAAGGAAACGCAAACACCTTGGTGGAGCTTTAGCTAAAGTTGGAGGGAGATGTGTGGTGGGTAGATATGGTCCACAAAGAGTGTGCAAAAAAGCCCATGCGAACAGCTGTGCGAAAGTATTTGCCAAAGTTATGGAGAAAAACATAATTTTTCGTTTTGTCTGCAATGCAAACATGATGACACCTGCCCGCATAGATGTCGTAGAGTAGTTATACAAATGTGGCATACTGTACGAATCATTTAACTATTGCATAAAAGTGCATTTGACTTTTCACATGTTTTGGATGTTCGGGCGACCAGCTGGCACTGTCTGCAAATGTAGACGAAAGTAAAAGTATCTAACTAACATACGTTAATTACTCACCGTCATCATTAACACCTCGAGTATTCGTACCCTCAAATGGTCATTGATACAGTTTGTAGTTGCTGATGGCGTTGGTGTCCCCATTTTCACGCCATTCATCAGAAAAGCTCAGTTGGCATTTCTTTGTTTATTTGATGCACTTTGTTCGTCTGCATACCAACATTACACAGTGGGACAGAGCACTTTGATGGGTGATATAAATTCTAGACTGTAAGAGTGTATACAATTTCAGCTGAAGTAATATGAAGGACATTTGTTTTGGGAATATCGTTCATACGTTCGTATTGAAAGCATAGTATCAAATACGAGATTCTTTTAAGAGGTTCTATACAGTTAGAATTTTCAAAAAATCGATTTTTTTTATTTTTATTCTTTTCTTAATGCACATATATTTAAGAATACACATAGATAGTTAAATATCTTTCCGGTGAATATTTTCGCCAAATTTCAAAAGGCGTTTCAGAGTTCTTGAAAGTGCTTTTAAAACTTTAAACGCGTTTTTCTCAAAATGGTGTTTTCAAAGTCGGTGACCAACATTACTCGAAAACGGCCTAACCGATTAGTCCCAAATTTTAACAAGAGCTTCTTAAATAAATAGTCGTCACCACAAAGCGTCGTTTTGGGAGGAGCTCCTAGAGATCAGCTTATTCTTTCCAAATAAATATTTTTTTTAATACTATGTCTTAAAATACAGTTAAAAGATAACATGATATGTGTACACTTTTTTAGATCAATAAATTTAAAAGTTTTCTCAGGAAAAAATCTGGAAAATTCGCTTTTTTCGCTTTAGATCAATAAATTTAAAAGTTTTCTCGGAAAAAAATCTGGAAAATTCGCTTTTTACATATTACAAAAATTTTACAAAATATTATTAACGACGTAACAATTCTAAAAATTGATTTTTGATGAACCAAAGCTAGAGGATGAACGAAGACAAGAAGAAGTACCTCCTGTCGTCAAACAAACATTCGGCGTACTCGCATTTCGGCACCCACTTCACTGCCTATTGTTACGATTTTGAAGTTGGGAAATACTTTGTTTCGAATTTCATTTATCTGAAAGAATGCCCCCTGAGAGTTCTAACACTCATTTGTGCTATTCGTGTGTCAAATGAATGCCATTACAGGGGAAATCGTATATCTGAGGATTTGTCTTGCGTTCCTATAACAAATCAAATGCAGAAAGTGGCAATGGGTAGGTCACACGCTTAGAAAACCGTCCAATAACATCACGAGAATGTTTGTCCCTTTGCAGGAGAAAAAAATTACACTTGATTCGTAGAATAATAATATGAATGCGATTTTTTTATCTTTTCGTTTCACTCTGACGAGTTCACTCGACGTTAACAGTTAAAAGGTTAAAATACTTCCTTGTGGTTTTGATATCTACCGTGACCAACTTTATTTGATCATACATATATACGTATACCATATGTACATACGTAAATTACTAACAGTATATATGCAACAACAAAACTACATCTCTTTCGTATACGCGTAGATGATTACAAAGTGGAAAATACTTCATGCACCGATTAACTATCAAATATTAAAAGCGCATTAAAAATATACGTTTCGTGTATACGCATGCATACATACATATGTACATACATCACGTTATAGAAATCTCAAAACCGAATTACATACATACACACAGAGCGCAGCCATCAACAAAGACAACCAATATCCATGGCCATAACAACGCGAAATGACTGTCAATATCATGGCCTTTGGTAAGTTATTTTTTATTTTATTTTTTTATTTTATTTTTTATTTTTGTAAACTGTAATTTGTGCGCCTTTATTCAACAACGTTGTCTGTTGTGCACGACAAGCATTTTGGAGTACACTTTAAATTTCACATTGAATGCTGTGCTCAAAACAGAGGGCGCGCAGCGATTTGCAATAAAGTTGGGATCAACACGTTGGATCAGTTAAAATTGAAGACGTCAACTGTGCTGTCTCGCTTGTGACGCTGATGGCTCCCACTGGTGGCAGTGGCGATGGAGGTAGAGCACCGTCTCCGGGCAATGGCCATTGTAGATATTGTTGTTATCTTTTGCAATGACACTGCAGCAACTTCCTGATTTCTTTTACTCGGTTTCATGCAAAATAAAATCGCACAAAATGAGATAAGTTAATGTGTGGATAGTAATAAAAATGTGAAAAAAGAAGAAAAACAAATGGCATTTATATGAATTTAACGAAACCCACCAAAGGCCGGTCGACATGGTCGACAAACCGAACAACAACTTTTACGTTGCTATTTTCTTTTTTTGCCCCTTGAAAGTCACTCACGATTTCTGCCAAATATGGTGGTATATGTACTTGTACATTGGATGAATGTAAAGAAAACTAAAGCGAAACAAATAAAAACTAGGAAATTCATACATTCACATTTGCGCGTACATCCTTTGTTAGGTTTTAACTGAGTTTCTCTTCCAATTTGCGGCGTGTGTCTAGATGTTGTCCTACAAATTAATACACGTGTAACTGCGCGTATAGTTTATGATGAAAGAAAGCACAAAAAAGTATTGCAGCCTTTGCATCAAATTTATTGGTTTACTTCCATAGAATACTACGACTACTACTTCCATATACTACGATAGACTACTTGCCACTAGCATTTCAATCATCTTCCATATCCAAGAAAAGTAATTTTCTGCCGCATTTTTGTACCAACAAAAATTTTAATTTCAATTTCGGGGCGAACACTACACAAGAAGTTCGATAAAAGCCCTCTTCTTTTCGCCAAGCATTAGCAAGTGACGAATAGATGAAACAACTGGTATAAATGAACATATATTGATACATATATATATTAGATTAGATTAGATTTGTGGGGGGTCGAATAAGTTCAAGCACTCTGTCAGGAGACCATTGTATCATACTACACCCGGACAGAATTCAGTAGAAAGAATAGATATAGGAATGATAAAATGTGGGTGGTAAGACGGAAATATTAGTTTGAGGTCACTCTTCCACAAATCTCTTGGACTCATTGATGAATCTTAAGAGATCCGGAAGTGGAAGAGTATGAACTTTATCCATACTCAGTATATCGCAACCCAATATCCTAAGTCTGATTCTGGAAAACGCCGGACAGCTACAGAGAAAATGTTCTGCAGTGTCGTCATCCTCAACACAAGTTAGGCATATCGGGCTGTCGACGATCCCCATGGCAGCCATATACCGATCACAGGCGTTGTGCCCTGTGATTACACGAACCAGTTGGTTGGTTGGTTAGAGTGGTGATTCATCCACAATCCAACTAGCGCTTCCGCACCATTTTGTTGCCACATCCTCGTTACCAAGACTATATCCAATCTGTGCGGTTTAGGAACCTTATTAGGCTGTTGACATCTATGCCAGATAGTTGCTCGAGACTCTCGAACAGCGGTTTGCCCAGGGTTAGCATTCTGTCCTTCCATAGGGCAGGGCATTCACAGAGGAAATGGAAGATTGTTTCCTTTTTCTGCGGTTGTTTACAACTATGACAGTATGTGTTGAGAGGGATGGCCATTTTGGCGGCTTGTTCTCCGATAGACCAGAAGCCAGTTATGACTGCCGTTAGTCTACAGGCATCCCGCCGTTTCATGTTTATCAATGTCGACGATTGCTTGAGGTTGTAGTTGGGCCATAACGTCCTGCTGATTTTGCATTTCGTCTGGTCTCTCCATCTACAATCTGCGATTCGAAGGTATTTTAGGGAAATTGCATTCTTGACTGTACCTAATGGCGTGAGTACCGATTCTGCAAGAACGTTATTCATGGCAGATCCCCCTGGTGAGGCTATTCCTACTTTGCTCCACCACTTTAGAGGTTGTTGTAGCCGATTCCAGTGCCTGGATTGCAGCTTGGCTATCCGAAAGAATAGCGATATTGCCCCTAAAAGATAAATCCGTGTTTAGTAGCCTACAAGCTTCCCCAAATGCCAGTACTTCCGCCTGGAAGACAATGCTGGAATTAGGGAGACGCACAGATTTTTCAATTCCAAGTCTGTGAGAATATATACCAGTTCCAACACCACAATCCATTGTACTGCCATCCGTATAGACTGTAGTGTCGAAGTTGTTTTTTCCATTCTTCCATATATGGAAAGAGAGTGGCGAAATTCCTATTGAAAGTTACCGTCGCGACGATGTAGTAAGTCCTCACCGAGATTAACTGAGCTTGTCGCAACAATAGACTAGCGTGACCATACGTTTTCTCTTTCCAGCGACCCGCTTCATTTAACCTAAATGCACTCATGGTTGCCGTCTTCTTTATATGTAGGTCTATTGGAATAGCGTGTGTCAGTGCATTGACAGCCTCTCTAGGACAAGATCTTATTGCACCGACCGTTATTGCACAGGCTGATCTTTGTATTCTGCCGAGTAATTTGGTATTGTACTCTCTTCCTAGAGCTTTCCACCAAACTACCGAGCCATACGATAGAATAGGTCGTATAACCGCCTTATATAACCATAATGTATGCTTAGGTTGTAGACCCCATCTTCTTCCAAGCATACGTTTACAGGCATATAAAGCAATTTCTGCTTTCCTTACCCGTTCTTCGATGTTTAATTTCCAGCTAAGCTTGGAGTCCAGAATTACCCCTAAGTACTTTGCACTGGGTGAAAGTGAAAGAGTTTGTCCGTTGAGATTTGGTAGGGTAAAAGTTGGTATCTTGTATCTGGTGGTAAAAAGCATAAGTTCTGTTTTACGCGGGTTTAAACTTAAACCACATCCTGTGGCCCAAGAGTTAAGCTCGCCTAACGCCCTTTGGATGATCCCACTGATCGTGTTGGGACACAGTCCTGACACCATTAGCACCACATCATCAGCGTACGCCACCACTTTTGCCCCACCTCTATTAAGTTTTATCAAGATTTTGCTGATCACACATAGCCAAAGACGTGGAGATATTACTCCCCCTATGGAGTGCCCCTGGGGACCTTCTTAGTTATGTTGATATTATTCATATTAGCTTTGATGATCCTGGTTTCTAGCACAGAAATTACCCAGTTACTAATGCAACTGTCCACCTCTAGGTTTATCAACGCCCGTTGGATGGCATCTGTGCTAACATTGTTGAACGCGCCTTCTATATCCAAGAATGCCGCCATGGTATAATGTTTGCTCTCTAGAGAGCCCTCTATAGTTCGGATTACTTCGTGAAGCGCTGTATCCGTAGATTTGCCTTTGAGGTATGCGTGTTGTGCAGTTGATATACCAGAGCCCTGCAAAGAGCTTCCGAGGTGTACCTATATCCAAAAGTCTTTCAAAAGTTTTTAACAGGAAAGACGAAAGACTTATTGGCCTGAAGTCCTTAGCTGATTCATATCCCCTCCTACCTACTTTTGGTATGAAGACTACCTTGACTAGTTTCCAACTATCTGGAATATGGCCTAAGTTTAAAAACGCTTTAAAAATTTCCTCTAGCCATGGTACTCTCAGGTCTTTTCTGCTGAGTTTTAGGAGAAAGGTCGCTATTTTCCTGTTTGGTTCTTTCACAAAGCACTTGGCTACTCTACACGAGTTCAACCCAGCCCACGTCCTCTATGGGTACACCTCATGAAGTCGTCAATCCATAGTTGAATCGATGCAGAATTAACACCTAGAAAGGGTTTAAAGCCTAGTGGCATACTTGCAGTGCCTTTATTAGCCAATTTATCAGCTAACTCGTTCCCTGTAATACCGCAATGTCCAGGCACCCAAATAAGACTAACTTTGTTGTGTTTTGCAGCACTGTTTTGCCTTACATTCACCGACTAATTTCGAAGAGCAGCGTGGGCTAGCAAAGGCTTTCAGTGCAGCTTGACTGTCACTACAAATTCCAATACTACTCGATTGCTGCCTTAGATTGCAGGTGTTTGTAAGGCAGTGAGCCGCTAGCGGCGAATCTTACTCGATAACTTTGCCGTTGCTTTCGCATGCAAATTTTTTGTCAGGTTAATCGGGCATAGAGATAGCGACCAGAAAAGGGGCGAATAGAAGAGGCATAAAGTTATTTTCAACTTCTCGGCAATCGATTTCAAAAACGAGACTTGCACAGAGTGGCAGTAAAGCTAGTGGTGCACTAAAACGTATTGTTAAACCATTGGAATGCTATCCTATAATACTAGTATTCTTGATGAATTACTGTGCAAATTTTCGAAAGTAATTATATGATTTGTACAAATTTTAACATACGGAAAGATAAAATTTTTCTGTTACATGTCCTTGCCATTAAATTATTTATTATTGTTAACGTTTTATACTGGGTGGGTTATGTTTCAATTAAGTAATATGGCCAGGAAAACCTTTTCTTCCATGCTGATAGAATTGGATAAGCTGCCGAATCTCCTTGCATAGAAAGTCGAATTGCTGCCAGTTCAATTTCGAATTACTTTAGTCGTCCATTGAATGCATCTTCAATTACAATTACATCTGTCATAAATTACAAATATAGCAATCCCAATTTTAAAGTCTTCAACTTACAATAATTTTCAATAGTTATAAAATTTTCGATTGCTTTCCCAAACCAAAGAGTCTGTTTTTTCTTTATATGAGACAATCGATCCTTATAAGATGAATTTGTATAGATCGAAGAAGTTCGGCCAAACACCCAAAAACATATACCTTTTATGAACTCTCAAAAATTAAAACAAAAAAACGAGTTTTTTTTTTAAGCACTTCTATAAAAGTTTTTATACATACATATGGAGATATACCCTATGATCAAAAAGTACTGGGAATGTTTAATTTAAACGAACGGCGTACGTGGGAACCCGTCCGTATTTTTTTTATATTGGTAGTCAATAAAGAATATTGTTTATCCGTTTTGAAGCGTTTGAGAGATGCTGTACGTTGCAA